>JBBPBR010001209.1:50019-95796 GCA_037974775.1 Cicer pinnatifidum | reverse complement strand
TATTCTTGTCCAATTAGGGTTTTTAACCAATCTTGTGCATCCAATAGGTGTGTTTGTGTCATTTGATGATCAATTAAATCATTTTCGTCCTCCCTAGGCTTATTCTTTTCCAATTAGGGTTTTTAACCAATCTTGTGCATCCAATAAGTTTGTTTGTTTCGTTGAATTAATATTTAGGTCATTTTCGTCCTCCCTATGTATATTCTTGTCCAATTAGGGTTTTTTTACCAATCTTGTGCATCCAATAGGTGTGTTTGTGTCATTGGATGATCAATTAGGTCATTTTCGTCCTCCCTAGGCTTATTCTTGTCCAATTAGTGTTTTTAACCAATCTTGTGCATCCAATAAGTTGAGTTGTTTCATTGGATTAACATTTAGGTCATTTTCGTCCTCCCTAGGCTTATTCTTGTCCAATTAGGGTTTTTAACCAATCTTGTGCATCCAATAAGTTCATTTGTGTCATTGGATTAACATTTAGGTCATTTTCGTCCTCCCTAGGCATATTCTTGTCCAATTAGGGTTTTTAACCAATCTTGTGCATCCAATAAGTTTGTTTATGTCATTGGATGATCAATTAGGTCATTTTCGTCCTCCCTAGGCATATTCTTGTCCAACTAGGGTTTTTAACCAATCTTGTGCATCCAATAGGTGTGTTTGTGTCATTGGATGATCAATTAGGTCATTTTCGTCCTCCGTAGGCTTATTCTTGTCCAAGTAGGGTTTTAAACCAATCTTGTGCATCCAATAGGTGTGTTTGTGTCATTGGATGATCAATTAGGTCATTTTCGTCCTCCCTAGACTTATTCTTCTCCAATTAGGGTTTTTAACCAATCTTGTGCATCCAATAGGTGTGTTTGTGTCATTGGATGATCAATTAGGTCATTTTCGTCCTCCCTAGGCATATTCTTGTCCAATTAGAGTTTTTAACCAATCTTGTGCATCCAATAGGTGTGTTTGTGTCATTGGATGATCAATTAGGTCATTTTCGTCCTCCGTAGGCTTATTCTTGTCCAATTAGGGTTTTTAACCAATCTTGTGCATCCAATAAGTTGAGTTGTGTCATTGGATTAACATTTAGGTCATTTTCGTCCTCCCTAGGCTTATTCTTGTCCAATTAGGGTTTTTAACCAATCTTGTGCATCCAATAAGTTCATTTGTGTCATTGGATTAACATTTAGGTCATTTTCGTCCTCTCTAGGCATATTCTTGTCCAATTAGGGTTTTTAACCAATCTTGTGCATCCAATAAGTTGAGTTGTGTCATTGGATTAACATTTAGGTCATTTTCGTCCTCCCTAGGCTTATTCTTGTCCAATTAGGGTTTTTAACCAATCTTGTGCATCCAATAGGTGTGTTTGTGTCATTGGATGATCAATTAGGTCATTTTCTTCCTCCCTAGGCTTATTCTTGTCCAATTAGGGTTTTTATCCAATCTTGTGCATCCAATAAGTTGAGTTGTGTCATTGAATTAATATTTAGGTCATTTTCGTCCTCCCTAGGCATATTCTTGTCCAATTAAGGTTTTTAACCAATCTTGTGCATCCAATAGGTGTGTTTGTGTCATTGGATGATCAATTAAGTCATTTTCGTCCTCCCTAGGCTTATTCTTGTCCAATTAGGGTTTTTAACCAATCTTGTGCATCCAATAGGTGTGTTTGTGACATTGGATGATCAATTAGGTCATTTTCGTCCTCCCTAGGCTTATTCTTGTCCAATTAGGATTTTTAACCAATCTTGTGCATCCCATAAGTTCATTTGTGTCATTGGATTAACATTTAGGTCATTTTCGTCCTCCCTAGGCATATTCTTGTCCAATTAGGGTTTTTAATCTTTCTTGTGCATCCAATAGGTGTGTTTGTGTCATTGGATGATCAATTAGGTTATTTTCGTCCTCCCTAGGCTTATTCTTGTCCAATTAGGGTTTTTAACCAATCTTGTGCATCCAATAAGTTGAGTTGTGTCATTGGATTAACATTTAGGTCATTTTCGTCCTCCCTAGGCTTATTCTTGTCCAATTAGGGTTTTTAACCAATCTTGTGCATCCAATAGGTGTGTTTGTGTCATTGGATGATCAATTAGGTCATTTTCGTCCTCCCTAGGCTTATTCTTGTCAAATTATGGTTTTTAACCAAGCTTGTGCATCCAATAAGTTGAGTTGTGTCATTGGATTAACATTTAGGTCATTTTCGTCCTCCCTAGGCTTATTCTTTTCCAATTAGGGTTTTTAACCAATCTTGTGCATCCAATAAGTTCATTTGTGTCATTGGATGATCAATTAGGTCACTTTCGTCCTCCCTAGGCATATTCTTGTCCAATTAGGGTTTTTAACCAATCTTGTGCATCCAATAGGTGTGTTTGTGTCATTGGATGATCCATTAGGTCATTTTCGTCCTCCCTAGGCTTATTCTTGTCCAATTATGGTTTTTAACCAAGCTTGTGCATCCAATAAGTTGAGTTGTGTCATTGGATTAACATTTAGGTCATTTTCGTCCTCCCTAGGCTTATTCTTTTCCAATTAGGCTTTTTAACCAATCTTGTGCTTCCAATAGGTGTGTTTGTGTCATTGGATGATCAATTAGGCCATTTTCGTCCTCCCTAGGCATATTCTTGTCCAATTAGGGTTTTTAACCAATCTTGTGCATCCAATAGGTGTGTTTGTGTCATTGGATGATCAATTAGGTCATTTTCGTCCTCCATAGGCATATTCTTGTCCAATTAGGGTTTTTAACGTATCTTATGCATCCAAGAGGTGTGTTTGTGTCATTGGACGATCAATTAGGTCATTTTCGTCCTCCCTAGGCTTATTCTTGTCCAATTAGGGTTTTTAACCAATCTTGTGCATCCAATAGGAGTGTTAGTGTCATTGGATGTTCAATTCGGTCATTTTCGTCCTCCCTAGGCTTATTCTTGCCCAATTAGGGTTTTTAACCAATCTTGTGCATCCAATAAGTTGAGTTGTGTCATTGGATTAACATTTAGGTCATTTTCGTCCTCCCTAGGCATATTCTTGTCAAATTAGAGTTTTAGACCAATCTTTTGCATCCAATAGGTGTGTTTGTGTCATTGGATGATCCATTAGGTCATTTTCGTCCTCCCTAGGCTTATTCTTGTCCAATTATGGTTTTTAACCAAGCTTGTGCATCCAATAAGTTGAGTTGTGTCATTGGATTAACATTTAGGTCATTTTCGTCCTCCCTAGGCTTATTCTTTTCCAATTAGGGTTTTTAACCAATCTTGTGCATCCAATAGGTGTGTTTGTGTCATTGGATGATCAATTCGGTCATTTTCGTCCTCCCTAGGCTTATTCTTGCCCAATTAGGGTTTTTAACCAATCTTGTGCATCCAATAAGTTGAGTTGTGTCATTGGATTAACATTTAGGTCATTTTCGTCCTCCCTAGGCTTATTCTTGTCCAATTATGGTTTTTAACCAATCTTGTGCATCCAATAAGTTGAGTTGTGTCATTGGATTAACATTTAGGTCATTTTTGTCCTCCCTAGGCATATTCTTGTCCAATTAGAGTTTTAGACCAATCTTGTGCATCCAATAGGTGTGTTTGTGTCATTGGATGATCAATTAGGTTATTTTCGTCCTCCCTAGGCTTACTCTTGTCCAATTAGGGTTTTTAACTAATCTTGTGCATCCCAAAAGTTCATTGGATGATCAATTAGGTCATTTTCGTCCTCCCTAGGCTTATTCTTGTCCAATTAGGGTTTTTAACCAATCTTGTGCATCCAATAAGTTAATTTGTGTCATTGGATTAACATTTAGGTCATTTTCGTCCTCCCTAGACATATTCTTGTCCAATTAGGCTTTTTAACCAATCTTGTGCTTCCAACAGGTGTGTTTGTGTCATTGGATGATCAATTAGGTCATTTTCGTCCTCCCTAGGCATATTCTTGTCCAATTAGGCTTTCTAACCAATCTTGTGCATCCAATAGGTGTGTTTGTGTCATTGGATGATCAATTAGGTCATTTTCGTCCTCCCTAGGCTTATTCTTGTCCAATTAGGGTTTTTAACCAATCTTGTGCATCCAATAGGTGTGTTTGTGTCATTGGATGATCAATTAGGTCATTTTCGTCCTCCCTAGGCTTATTCTTGTCCAATTATGGTTTTTAATCAATCTTGTGCATCCAATAGGTGTGTTTGTGTCATTGGATGATCAATTAGGTCATTTTCGTCCTCCCTAGGCATATTCTTGTCCAATTAAGGTTTTTAACCAATCTTGTGCATCCAATAGGTGTGTTTGTGTCATTGGATGATCAATTAGGTCATTTTCGTCCTCCCTAGGCTTATTCTTGTCCAATTAGGGTTTTTAACCAATCTTGTGCATCCAATAGGTGTGTTTGTGTCATTGGATGATCAATTAGGTCATTTTCGTCATCCCTAGGCTTATTCTTGTCCAATTAGGGTTTTTAACCAATCTTGTACATCCAATAAGTTGAGTTGTGTCATTGGATTAACATTTAGGTCATTTTTGTTCTCCCTAGCCTTATTCTTATCCAATTAGGGTTCTTAACCAATCTTGTGCATCCAATAGGTGTGTTTTTGTCATTGAATGATCAATTAGGTCATTTTCGTCCTCCCTAGGCTTATTCTTGTCCAATTAGGGTTTTTAACCAATCTTGTGCATCCAATAGGTGTGTTTGTGTCATTGGATGATCAATTAGGTCATTTTCGTCTTCCCTAGGCATATTCTTGTCCAATTAGGGTTTTTAACCAATCTTGTGCATCCAAAAGGTGTGTTTGTGTCATTGGATGATCAATTAGGTCATTTTCGTCCTCCCTAAGCTTATTCTTGCCCAATTAGGGTTTTTAACCAATCTTGTGCATCCAATAAGTTGAGTTGTGTCATTGGATTAACATTTAGGTCATTTTCGTCCTCCCTAGGCTTATTCTTGTCCAATTAGGGTTTTTAACCAATCTTGTGCATCCAATAAGTTCATTTGTGTCATTGGATTAACATTTAGGTCATTTTCGTCCTCCCTATGCATCTTCTTGTCCAATTAGGGTTTTTAACCAATCTTGTGCATCCAATAGGTGTGTTTGTGTCATTGGATGATCAATTAGGTAATTTTCGTCCTCCCTAGGCTTATTCTTGTCCAATTAGGGTTTTTAACCAATCTTGTGCATCCAATAGGTTTGTTTGTGTCATTGGATGATCAATTAGGTCATTTTCGTCCTCCCTAGGCATATTCTTGTCCAATTAGGGTTTTTAACCAATCTTGTGCATCCAATAAGTTGAGTTGTGTCATTGGATTAACATTTATGTCATTTTCGTCCTCCCTAGGCTTATTCTTGTCCAATTAGGGTTTTTAACCAATCTTGTGCATCCAATAGGTGTGTTTGTGTCATCGGATGATCAATTAGGTCATTTTCGTCCTCCCTAGGCATATTCTTGTCCAATTAGGGTTTTTAACCAATCTTGTGCATCCAATAAGTTCATTTGTGTCATTGGATTAACATTTAGGTCATTTTCGTCCTCCCTAGGCATATTCTTGTCCAATTAGGGTTTTTAACCAATCTAGTGCATCCAATATGTGTGTTTGTGTCATTGGATGATCAATTAGGTTATTTTCGTCCTCCCTAGGCATATTCTTGTCCAATTAGGGTTTTTAACCAATCTTGTGCATCCAATAGGTGTGTTTGTGTCATTGGATGATCAATTAGGTCATTTTTGTCCTCCCTAGGCTTATTCTTGCCCAATTAGGGTTTTTAACCAATCTTGTGCATCCAATAAGTTGAGTTGTGTCATTGGATTAACATTTAGGTCATTTTCGTCCTCCCTAGGCTTATTCTTGTCCAATTAGGGTTTTTAACCAATCTTGGGTGTGTTTGCGTCATTGGATGATCAATTAGGTCATTTTTGTCCTCCCTAGGCTTATTCTTGCCCAATTAGGGTTTTTAACCAATCTTGTGCATCCAATAAGTTGAGTTGTGTCATTGGATTAACATTTAGGTCATTTTCGTCCTCCCTAGGCTTATTCTTGTCCAATTAGGGTTTTTAACAAATCTTGTGCATCCAATAGGTGTGTTTGTGTAATTGGATGATCAATTAGGCCATTTTCGTCCTCCCTAGGCATATTCTTGTCCAATTAGGGTTTTTAACCAATCTTGTGCATCCAATAGGTGTGTTTGTGTCATTGGATGATCAATTAGGTCATTTTCGTCCTCCATAGGCATATTCTTGTCCAATTAGGGTTTTTAACGAATCTTGTGCATCCAAAAGGTGTGTTTGTGTCATTGGACGATCAATTAGGTCATTTTCGTCCTCCCTAGGCTTATTCTTGTCCAATTAGGGTTTTTAACCAATCTTGTGCATCCAATAAGTTCATTTGTGTCATTGGATTTACATTTAGGTCATTTTAGTCCTCCCTAGGCATATTCTTGTCCAATTAGGGTTTTTAACCAATCTTGTGCATCCAATAGGTGTGTTTGTGTCATTGGATGATCAATTAGGTCATTTTCGTCCTCCCTAGGCATATTCTTGTCCAATTAGGGTTTTTAACCAATCTTGTGCATCCAATTGGTAAGTTTGTGTCATTGGATGATCAATTAGGTCATTTTCGTCCTCCCGAGGCTTATTCTTGTCCAATTAGGGTTTTTAACCAATCTTGTGCATCCAATAAGTTGAGTTGTGTCATTGGATTAACATTTAGGTCATTTTCGTCCTCCCTAGGCATATTCTTGTCCAATTAGGGTTTTTAACCAATCTTGTGCATCCAATAAGTGGAGTTGTGTCATTGGATTAACATTTAGGTCATTTTCGTCCTCCCTAGGCTTATTCTTGTCCAATTAGGGTTTTTAACCAATCTTGTGCATCCAATAAGTTGAGTTGTGTCATTGGATTAACATTTAGGTCATTTTCTTCCTCCCTAGGCTTATTCTTGTCCAATTAGGGTTTTTAACCAATCTTGTGCATCCAATAACTTGGTTTGTGTCCTTGAATTAATATTTAGGTCATTTTCGTCCTCCCTAGGCATATTCTTGTCCAATTAGGGTTTTTAGCCAATCTTGTGCTTCCAATAGGTGTGTTTGTGTCATTGGAAGATCAATTAGGTCATTTTGGTCCTCCCTAGGCTTATTCTTGTCCAATTATGGTTTTTAACCAATCTTGTGCATCCAATAAGTTGAGTTGTGTCATTGGATTAACATTTAGGTCATTTTCGTCCTCCCTAGGCTTATTCTTGTCCAATTAGGGTTTTTAACCAATCTTGTGCATCCAATAAGTTGAGTTGTGTCATTGGATTAACATTTAGGTCATTTTCTTCCTCCCTAGGCTTATTCTTGTCCAATTAGGGTTTTTAATCAATCTTGTGCATCGAATAACTTTGTTTGTGTCCTTAAAATAATATTTAGGTCATTTTCGTCCTCCCTAGGCATATTCTTGTCCAATTAGGGTTTTTAACCAATCTTGTGCTTCCAATAGGTGTGTTTGTGTCATTGGAAGATCAAGTAGGTCATTTTCGTCCTCCCTAGGCTTATTCTTGTCCAATTAGGGTTTTTAACCAATCTTGTGCATCCAATAAGTTTGTTTGTGTCATTGAATTAATATTTAGGTCATTTTCGTCCTCCCTAGGCATATTCTTGTCCAATTAGAGTTTTTAACGAATCTTGTGCATCCAGTAGGTGTGTTTGTGTCATTGGATGATCAATTAGGTCATTTTCGTCCTCCCTAGGCTTATTCTTGTCCAATTAGGGTTTTTAACCAATCTTGTGCATCCAATAAGTTGAGTAGTGTCATTGGATTAACATTTAGGTCATTATCGTCCTCCCTAGTCATATTCTTGTCCAATTAGGGTTTTTAACCAATCTTGTGCATCCAATAACTTTGTTTGTGTCCTTGAATTAATATTTAGGTCATTTTCGTCCTCGCTATGCATATTCTTGTCCAATTAGTGTTTTTAACCAATCTTGTGCATCCAATAGGTGTGTTGGCGGCAATGGATGATCAATTAGGTCATTTTCGTCCTCTCTAGGCTTATTCTTGTCCAATTAGGGTTTTTAACCAATCTTGTGCATCCAATAGGTGTGTTTGTGTCATTGGATGATCAATTAGGTCATTTTCGTCCTCCCTAGGCTTATTCTTGTCCAATTAGGGTTTTTAACCAATCTTGTGCATCCAATAAGTTGAGTTGTGTCATTGGATTAACATTTAGGTCATTTTCGTCCTCCCTAGGCTTATTCTTGTCCAATTAGGGTTTTTAACCAATCTTGTGCATCCAATAGGTGTGTTTGTGTCATTGGATGATCAATTCGGTTATTTTCGTCCTCCCTAGGCTTAGTCTTGCCCAATTAGGGTTTTTAACCAATCTTGTGCATCCAATAAGTTGAGTTGTGTCATTGGATTAACATTTAGGTCATTTTCGTCCTCCCTAGGCATATTCTTGTCCAATTAGAGTTTTAGACCAATCTTTTGCATCCAATAGGTGTGTTTGTGTCATTGGATGATCCATTAGGTCATTTTCGTCCTCCCTAGGCTTATTCTTGTCCAATTATGGTTTTTAACCAAGCTTGTGCATCCAATAAGTTAAGTTGTGTCATTGGATTAACATTTAGGTCATTTTCGTCCTCCCTAGGCTTATTCTTTTCCAATTAGGGTTTTTAACCAATCTTGTGCATCCAATAAGTTCATTTGTGTCATTGGATGATCAATTAGGTCACTTTCGTCCTCCCTAGGCATATTCTTGTCCAATTAGGGTTTTTAACCAATCTTGTGCATCCAATAGGTGTGTTTGTGTCATTGGATGATCCATTAGGTCATTTTCGTCCTCCCTAGGCTTATTCTTGTCCAATTATGGTTTTTAACCAAGCTTGTGCATCCAATAATGGATTAACATTTAGGTCATTTTCGTCCTCCCTAGGCTTATTCTTTTCCAATTAGGGTTTTTAACCAATCTTGTGCATCCAATAAGTTCATTTGTGTCATTGGATTTACATTTAGGTCATTTTAGTCCTCCCTAGGCATATTATTGTCCAATTAGGGTTTTTAACCAATCTTGTGCATCCAATAGGTGTGTTTGTGTCATTGGATGATCAATTAGGTCATTTTCGTCCTCCCTAGGCTAATTCTTGTCCAATTAGGATTTTTAACCAATCTTGTGCATCCAATAAGTGTGTTTGTGTCATTGGATGATCAACTAGGTCATTTTCGTCCTCCCTAGGCTTATTCTTGTCCAATTAGGGTTTTTAACCAATCTTGTGCATCCAATAAGTTCATTTGTGTCATTGGATTTACATTTAGGTCATTTTAGTCCTCCCTAGGCCTATTCTTGTCCAATTAGTGTTTTTAACCAATCTTGTGCATGCAATAGGTGTGTTTGAGTCATTGGATGATCAATTAGGTCATTTTCGTCCTCCCTAGGCTTATTCTTGTCCAATTATGGTTTTTAACTAATCTTGTGCATCCAATAACTTTGTTTGTGTCATTGAATTAATATTTAGGTCATTTTCGTCCTCCCTAGGCATATTCTTGTCCAATTAGGGTTTTTAACCAATCTTGTGCATCCAATAAGTGTGTTTGTGGCATTGGATGATCAATTAGGTCATTTTCGTCCTCCCTAGGCTTATTCTTGTCCAATTAGGGTTTTTAACCAATCTTGTGCATCCAATAAGTTCATTTGTGTCATTGGATTAACATTTAGGTCATTTTAGTCCTCCCTAGGCTTATTCTTGTCCAATTAGGGTTTTTAACCAATCTTGTGCATCCAATAAGTTCATTTGTGTCATTGGATTAACATTTAGGTCATTTTCGTCCTCCCTAGGCATATTCTTGTCCAATTAGGGTTTTGAACCAATCATGCGCATCCAATAGGTGTGTTTGTGTCATTGGATGATCAATTAGGTCATTTTCGTCCTCCCTAGGCTTATTCTTGTCCAATTAGGGTTTTTAACCAATCTTGTGCATCCAATAGGTGTGTTTGTGTCATTGGATGATCAATTAGGTCATTTTCGTCCTCCCTAGGCTTATTCTTGTCAAATTATGGTTTTTAACCAAGCTTGTGCATCCAATAAGTTGAGTTGTGTCATTGGATTAACATTTAGGTCATTTTCGTCCTCCCTAGGCTTATTCTTTTCCAATTAGGGTTTTTAACCAATCTTGTGCATCCAATAAGTTCATTTGTGTCATTGGATGATCAATTAGGTCACTTTCGTCCTCCCTAGGCATATTCTTGTCCAATTAGGGTTTTTAACCAATCTTGTGCGTCCAATAGGTGTGTTTGTGTCATTGGATGATCCATTAGGTCATTTTCGTCCTCCCTAGGCTTATTCTTGTCCAATTATGGTTTTTAACCAAGCTTGTGCATCCAATAAGTTGAGTTGTGTCATTGGATTAACATTTAGGTCATTTTCGTCCTGCTTAGGCTTATTCTTTTCCAATTAGGGTTTTTAACCAATCTTGTGCATCCAATAAGTTCGTTTGTGTCATTGGATTTACATTTAGGTCATTTTAGTCCTCCCTAGGCATATTCTTGTCCAATTAGGGTTTTTAACCAATCTTGTGCATCCAATAGGTGTGTTTGTGTCATTGGATGATCAATTAGGTCATTTTCGTCCTCCCTAGGCTAATTCTTGTCCAATTAGGGTTTTTAACCAATCTTGTGCATCCAATAAGTGTGTTTGTGTCATTGGAAGATCAATTAGGTCGTTTTCGTTCTCCCTAGGCTTATTCTTGTCCAATTAGGGTTTTTAACCAATCTTGTGCATCCAATAAGTTCATTTGTGTCATTGGATTTACATTTAGGTCATTTTAGTCCTCCCTAGGCATATTCTTGTCCAATTAGGGTTTTTAACCAATCTTGTGCATCCAATAGGTGTGTTTGTGTCATTGGATGATCAATTAGGTCATTTTCGTCCTCCCTAGGCTTATTCTTGTCCAATTATGGTTTTTAACTAATCTTGTGCATCCAATAACTTTGTTTGTGTCATTGAATTAATATTTAGGTCATTTTCGTCCTCCCTAGGCATATTGTTGAACAATTAGGGTTTTTAACCAATCTTGTGCATCCAATAAGTGTGTTTGTGGCATTGGATGATCAATTAGGTCATTTTCGTCCTCCCTAGGCTTATTCTTGTCCAATTAGGGTTTTTAACCAATCTTGTGCATCCAATAAGTTCATTTGTGTCATTGGATTAAAATTTAGGTCATTTTCGTCCTCCCTAGGCATATTCTTGTCCAATTAGACTTTTTAACCAATCTTCTGCTTCCAATAGGTGTGTTTGTGTCATTGGATGATCAATTAGGTCATTTTCGTCCTCCCTAGGAATATTCTTGTCCAATTAGGGTTTTTAACCAATCTTGTGCATCCAATAGGTGTGTTTGTGTCATTGGATGATCAATTAGGTCATTTTCGTCCTCCATAGGCATATTCTTGTCCAATTAGGGTTTTTAACGAATCTTGTGCATCCAAAAGGTGTGTTTGTGTCATTGGACGATCAATTAGGTCATTTTCGTCCTCCCTAGGCTTATTCTTGTCCAATTAGGGTTTTTAACCAATCTTGTGCATCCAATAAGTTCATTTGTGTCATTGGATTTACATTTAGGTCATTTTAGTCCTCCCTAGGCATATTCTTGTCCAATTAGGGTTTTTAACCAATCTTGTGCATCCAATAGGTGTGTTTGTGTCATTGGATGATCAATTAGGTCATTTTCGTCCTCCCTAGGCATATTCTTGTCCAATTAGGGTTTTTAACCAATCTTGTGCATCCAATAGGTGTGTTTGTGTCATTGGATGATCAATTTGGTCAATTTCGTCCTCCATAGGCTTATTCTTGTCCAATTAGGGTTTTTAACCAATCTTGTGCATCCAATAGGTGTGTTTGTGTCATTGGATGATCAATTAGGTCATTTTCGTCCTCCCTAGGCTTATTCTTGTCCAATTATGGTTTTTAACCAAGCTTGTGCATCCAATAAGTTGAGTTGTGTCATTGGATTAACATTTAGGTCATTTTCGTCCTCCCTAGGCTTATTCTTGTCCAATTAGGGTTTTTAACCAATCTTGTGCATCCAATAAGTTGAGTTGTGTCATTGGATTAACATTTAGGTCATTTTCGTCCTCCCTAGGCTTATTCTTGTCCAATTAGGGTTTTTAACCAATCATGTGCATCCAATAAGTTTGTTTGTGTCATTGAATGATCAATTAGGTAATTTTCGTCCTCCCTAGGCTTATTCTTGTCCAATTAGGGTTTTTAACCAATCTTGTGCATCCTATAAGTTGAGTTGTGTCATTGGATTAACATTTAGGTCATTTTCGTCCTCCCTAGGCTTATTCTTGTCCAATTAGGGTTTTTAACCAATCTTGTGCATCCAATAAGTTGAGTTGTGTCATTGGATTAACATTTAGGTCATTTTCGTCCTCCCTAGGCTTATTCTTGTCCAATTAGGATTTTTAAACAATCTTGTGCATCGAATAACTTTGTTTGTGTCCTTGAATTAAAATTTAGGTCATTTTCGTCCTCCCTAGGCATATTCTTGTCCAATTAGGGTTTTTAACCAATCTTGTGCATCCAATAGGTGTGTTTGTGTCATTGGATGATCAATTAGGTCATTTTCGTCCTCCCTAGGCTTATTCTTGTCCAATTAGGGTTTTTAATAAATCTTGTGCATCCAATAGGTGTGTTTGTGTCATTGGATGATCAATTAGGTCATTTTCGTCCTCCCTAGGCATATTCTTGTCCAATTACGGTTTTTAACCAATCTTGTGCATCCAATAGGTGTGTTTGTGTCATTGGATGATCAATTAGGTCATTTTTGTCCGCCCTAGGCATATTCTTGTCCAATTAGGGTTTTTAACCAATCTTGTGCATCCAATAGGTGTTTTTGTGTCATTGGATGATCAATTAGGTCATTTTCGTCCTCTTTAGGCATATTCTTGTCCAATCAGGGTTTTTAACGAATCTTGTGCATCCAATTGGTGTGTTTGTGTTATTGGATGATCAATTAGGTCATTTTCGTCCTCCCAAGGCTTATTCTTGTCCAATTAGGGTTTTTAACCAATCTTGTGCATCCAATAAGTTGAGTTGTGTCATTGGATTAACATTTAGGTCATTTTCGTCCTTCTAGGCTTATTCTTGTCCAATTAGGGTTTTTAACCAATCTTGTGCATCCAATAGGTGTGTTTGTGTCATTGGATGATCAATTAGGTCATTTTCGTCCTCCCTAGGCTTATTCTTGCCCAATTAGGGTTTTTAACCAATCTTGTGCATCCAATAATTTGAGTTGTGTCATTGGATTAACATTTAGGTCATTTTCGTCCTCCCTAGGCTTATTTTGTCCGATTAGGGTTTTTAACCAATCTTCTGCATCCAATAGGTGTGTTTGTGTCATTGGATGATCAATTAGGTCATTTTCGTCCTCCCTATGCATATTCTTGTCCAATTAGGGTTTTTAACCAATCTTGTGCATCCAATAGGTGTGTTTGTGTCATTGGATGATCAATTAGGTCATTTTCGTCCTCCCTATGCATATTCTTGTCCAATTAGGGTTTTTAACTAATCTTGTGCGTTCAATAGGTGTGTTTGTGGCAATGGATGATCAATTAGGTCATTTTCGTCCTCCCTAGGCTTATTCTTGTCCAATTAGGGTTTTTAACCAATCTTGTGCATCCAATAGGTGTGTTTGTGTCATTGGATGATCAATTAGGTCATTTTCGTCCTCCCTAGGCTTATTCTTGCCCAATTAGGGTTTTTAACCAATCTTGTGCATCCAATAAGTTGAGTTGTGTCATTGAATTAATATTTAGGTCATTTTCGTCCTCCCTAGGCATATTCTTGTCCAATTAGGGTTTTTAACCAATCTTGTGCATCCAATTGGTGTGTTTGTGGCATTGGATGATCAATTAGGTCATTTTCGTCCTCCCTAGGCTTATTCTTGTCCAATTAGGGTTTTTAACCAATCTTGTGCATCCAATAAGTTCATTTGTGTCATTGGATTAACATTTAGGTCATTTTCGTCCTCCCTAGACATATTCTTGTCCAATTAGGCTTTTTAACCAATCTTGTGCTTCCAATAGGTGTGTTTGTGTCATTGGATGATCAATTAGGTCATTTTCGTCCTCCCTAGGCATATTCTTGTCCAATTAGGGTTTTTAACCAATCTTGTGCATCCAATAGGTGTGTTTGTGACATTGGATGATCAATTAGGTCATTTTCGTCCTCCATAGGCATATTCTTGTCCAATTAGGGTTTTTAACGAATCTTGTGCATCCAAGAGGTGTGTTTGTGTCATTGGACGATCAATTAGGTCATTTTCGTCCTCCCTAGGCTTATTCTTGTCCAATTAGGGTTTTTAACCAATCTTGTGCATCCAATAGGTGTGTTTGTGTCATTGGATGATCAATTCGGTCATTTTCGTCCTCCCTAGGCTTATTCTTGCCCAATTAGGGTTTTTAACCAATCTTGTGCTTCTAATAAGTTGAGTTGTGTCATTGGATTAACATTTAGGTCATTTTCGTCCTCCCTAGGCTTATTCTTGTCCAATTAGGGTTTTTAACCAATCTTGTGCATCCAATAAGTTGAGTTGTGTCATTGGATTAATATTTAGGTCAGTTTCGTCCTCCCTAGGCTTATTCTTGTCCAATTAGGGTTTTTAACCAATCTTGTGCATCCAATAGGTGTGTTTGTGTCATTGGATGATCAATTCAGTCATTTTCGTCCTCCCTAGGCTTATTCTTGCCCAATTAGGGTTTTTAACCAATCTTGTGCATCCAATAAGTTGAGTTGTGTCATTGGATTAACATTTAGGTCATTTTCGTCCTCCCTAGGCACATTCTTGTCCAATTAGAGTTTTAGACCAATCTTTTGCATCCAATAGGTGTGTTTGTGTCATTGGATGATCAATTAGGTTATTTTCGTACTCCCTAGGCTTATTCTTGTCCAATTAGGGTTTTTAACTAATCTTGTGCATCCAATAAGTTCATTTATGTCATTGGATGATCAATTAGGTCACTTTCGTCCTCCCTAGGTATATTCTAGTCCAATTAGGGTTTTTAACCAATCTTGTGCATCCAATAGGTGTGTTTGTGTCATTGGATGATCCATTAGGTCATTTTCGTCCTCCCTAGGCTTATTCTTGTCCAATTATGGTTTTTAACCAAGCTTGTGCATCCAATAAGTTCAGTTGTGTCATTGGATTAACATTTAGGTCATTTTCGTCCTCCCTAGGCTTATTCTTTTCCAATTAGGGTTTTTAACCAATTCATTTGTGTCATTGGATTTACATTTAGGTCATTTTAGTCCTCCCTAGGCATATTCTTGTCCAATTAGGGTTTTTAACCAATCTTGTGCATCCAATAGGTGTGTTTGTGTCATTGGATGATCAATTAGGTCATTTTCGTCCTCCCTAGGCAAATTCTTGTCCAATTAGGGTTTTTAACCAATCTTGTGCATCCAATAAGTGTGTTTGTGTCATTGGATGATCAATTACGTCATTTTCGCCCTCCCTAGGCTTATTCTTGTCCAATTAGGGTTTTTAACCAATCTTGTGCATCCAATAAGTTCATTTGTGTCATTGGATTTACATTTAGGTCATTTTCGTCCTCCCTAGGCATATTCTTGTCCAATTAGGGTTTTTAACCAATCTAGTGCATCCAATAGGTGTGTTTGTGTCATTGGATGATCAATTAGGTCATTTTCGTCCTCCCTAGGCTTATTCTTGTACAATTAGGGTTTTTAACCAATCTTGTGCATCCAATAACTTTGTTTGTGTCATTGAATTAATATTTAGGTCATTTTCGTCCTCCCTAGGCATATTCTTGTCCAATTAGGGTTTTTAACCAGTCTTGTGCATCCAATAAGTGTGTTTGTGGCATTGGATGATCAATTAGGTCATTTTCGTCCTCCCTAGGCTTATTCTTGCCCAATTAGGGTTTTTAACCAATCTTGTGCATCCAATAAGTTGAGTTGGGTCATTGGATTAACATTTAGGTCATTTTCGTCCTCCCTAGGCTTATTCTTGTCCATCTAGGGTTTTTAACCAATCTTGTGCATCCAATAAGTTCATTTGTGTCATTGGATTAATATTTAGGTCATTTTCGTCCTCCCTAGGCATATTCTTGTCCAATTAGAGTTTTAGACCAATCTTGTGCATCCAATAGGTGTGTTTGTGTCATTGGATGATCAATTAGGTTATTTTCGTCCTCCCTAGGCTTATTCTTGTCCAATTAGGATTTTTAACCAATCTGGTGCATCCAATAAGTTCATTTGTGTCATTGGATGATCAATTAGGTCATTTTCGTCCTCCCTAGGCATATTCTTGTCCAATTAGGGTTTTTAACCAATCTTGTGCATCCAATAGGTGTGTTTGTGTCATTGGATGATCAATTAGGTCATTTTCGTCCTTCGTAGGCGTATTCTTGTCCAATTAGGGTTTTTAACCAATCTTGTGCATCCAATAAGTTGAGTGGTGTCATTGGATTAACATTTAGGTCATTTTCATCCTCCCTAAGCTTTTTCTTGTCCAATTAGGGTTTTTAACGAATCTTGTGCATCCAATTGGTGTGTTTGTGTCATTGGATGATCAATTAGGTCATTTTCGTCCTCCCTAGGCTTATTCTTGTCCAATTAGGGTTTTTAACCAATCTTGTGCATCCAATAGGTGTGTTTGTGTCATTGGATGATCAATTAGGTCATTTTCGTCCTCCCTAGGCTTATTCTTGTCCAATTAGGGTTTTTAACCAATCTTGTGCATCTAATAGGTGTGTTTGTGTCATTGGATGATCAATTCGGTCATTTTCGTCGTCCCTAGGCTTAATCTTGTCCAATTAAGGTTTTTAACCAATCTTGTGCATCTGATAAGTTTGTTTGTGTCATTGAATTAATATTTAGGTCATTTTCGTCCTCACTAGGCATATTCTTGTCCAATTAGGATTTTTAACAAATCTTGTGCATCCAATAGGTGTGTTTGTGTCGTTGGATGATGAATTAGGTCATTTTCGTCCTCCCTAGGCTTATTCTTCTCCAATTAGGGTTTTTAACCAATCTTGTGCATCTAATAGGTGTGTTTGTGTCATTGGATGATCAATTAGGTCATTTTCGTCCTCCCTAGGCTTATTCTTGTCCAATTAGGGTTTTTAACCAATCTTGTGCATCCAATAGGTGTGTTTGTGTCATTGGATGATCAATTAGGTCATTTTCGTCCTCCCTAGGCTTATTCTTGTCCAATTAGGGTTTTTTACCAATCTTGTGCATCCAATAAGTTGAGTTGTGTCATTGGATTCACATTTAGGTAATTTTCGTCCTCCCTAGGCTTATTCTTGTCCAATTAGGGTTTCTAACCAATCTTGTGCCTCCAATAAGTTCATTTGTGTCATTGGATTAACATTTAGGTCATTTTCGTCCTCCCTAAGCATATTCTTGCCCAATTAGGGTTTTTAACCAATCTTGTGCATCCAATAGGTGTGTTTGTGTCATTGGATGATCAATTAGGTCATTTTGTCCTCCCTAGGCTTATTCTTGTCCAATTAGGGTTTTTAACCAATCTTGTGCATCCAATAGGTGTGTTTGTGTCATTGGATGATCAATTAGGTCATTTTCGTCCTCCCTAGGCTTATTCTTGTCCAATTAGGGTTTTTTACCAATCTTGTGCATCCAATAAGTGTGTTTGTGTCATTGGATGATCAATTAGGTCATTTTCGTCCTCCCTAGGCTTATTCTTGTCCAATTAGGGTTTTTAACCAATCTTGTGCATCCAATAGGTGTGTTTGTGTCATTGGATGATCAATTAGGTCATTTTCGTCCTCCCTAGGCTTATTCTTGTCCAATTAGGGTTTTTAACCAATCTTGTGCATCCAATAGGTGTGTTTGTGTCATTGGATGATCAATTAGGTCATTTTCGTCCTTTCTATGCTTATTTTTGTCCAATTAGGGTTTTTAAGCAATCTTGTGCATCCAATAAGTTCATTTGTGTCATTGGATGATCAATTAGGTCATTTTCGTCCTCCCTAGGCATATTCTTGTCCAACTAGGGTTTCTAACCAATCTTGTGCTTCCAATAGATGTGTTTGTGTCATTGGATGATCAATTAGGTCATTTTCGTCCTCCCTAGGCTTATTCTTGTCCAATTAGGGTTTTTAACCAATCTTGTGCATCCAATAGGTGTGTTTGTGTCATTGGATGATCAATTAGGTCATTTTCGTCCTCCCTAGGCTTATTCTTGTCCAATTAGGGTTTTTAACCAATCTTGTGCATCCAATAGGTGTGTTTGTGTCATTGGATGATCAATTAGGTCATTTTCGTCCTCCCTAGGCTTATTCTTTTCCAATTAGGGTTTTTAACCAATCATGTGCATCCAATAAGTGTGTTTGTGTCATTGGATGATCAATTAGGTCATTTTCGTCCTCACTAGGCATATTCTTGTCCAACTAGGGTTTTAAACCAATCTTGTGCATCCAATAGGTGTGTTTGTGTCATTGGATGATCAATTAGGTCATTTTCGTCCTCCCTAGGCTTATTCTTGTCCAATTAGGGTTTTTAACCAATCTTGTGCATCCAATAGGTGTGTTTGTGTCATTGGATGATCAATTAGGTCATTTTCGTCCTCCCTAGGCTTATTCTTGTCCAATTAGGGTTTTTAACCAATCTTTTGCATCCAATAGGTGTGTTTGTGTCAATTGATGATCAATTAGGTCATTTTCGTCCTCCCTAGGCTTATTCTTGTCCAATTAGGGTTTTTAACCAATCTTGTGCATCCAATAACTTTGTTTGTGTCATTGAATTAATATTTAGGTCATTTTCGTCCTCCCTAGGCATATTCTTGTCCTATTAGGGTTTTTAACCAATCTTGTGCATCCAATAGGAGTGTTTGTGTCATTGGATGATCAATTAGGTCATTTTCGTCCTCCCTAGGCTTATTCTTGTCCAATTAGGGTTTTTAACCAATCTTGTGCATCCAATAACTTTGTTTGTGTCATTGAATTAATATTTAGGTGATTTTCGTCCTCCCTAGGCTTATTCTTGTCCAATTAGGGTTTTCAACAAATCTTGTGCATCCAATAAGTTCATTTGTGTGATTGGATGATCAATTAGGTCATTTTCGTCCTCCCTAGGTATATTCTTGTTCAACTAGGGTTTTTAACCAATCTTGTGCATCCAATAGGTGTGTTTGTGTCATTGGATGATCAATTAGGTCATTTTCGTCCTTTCTATGCTTATTCTTGTCCAATTAGGGTTTTTAACCAATCTTGTGTATCCAATAAGTTCATTTGTGTCGTTGGATGATCAATTAGGTCATTTTCGTCCTCCCTAGGCATATTCTTGTCCAACTAGGGTTTTTAACCAATCTTTTGCTTCGAATAGGTGTGTTTGTGTCATTGGATGATCAATTAGGTCATTTTCGTCCTCCCTAGGCTTATTCTTGTCCAATTAGGGTTTTTAACCAATCTTGTGCATCCAATAGGTGTGTTTGTGTCATTGGATGATCAATTAGGTCATTTTCGTCCTCCCTAGGCTTATTCTTGTCCAATTAGGGTTTTTAACCAATCTTGTGCATCCAATAACTTTGTTTGTGTCATTGAATTAATATTTAGGTCATTTTCGTCCTCCCTAGGCATGTTGTTGTCCAACTAGGGTTTTTAACCAATCTTGTGCATCCAATAGGTGTGTTTGTGTCATTGGATGATCAATTAGGTCATTTTCGTCCTCCCTAGGCTTATTCTTGTCGAATTAGGGTTTTTAACCAATCTTGTGCATCCAATAAGTTTGTTTGTGTCATTGAATTAATATTTAGGTCATTATCGTCCTCGCTAGGCATATTCTTGTCCAATTAGGGTTTTTAACCAATCTTGTGCATCCAATAGGTGTGTTTGTGTCATTGGATGATCAATTAGGTCATTTTCGTCCTCCCTAGGCTTATTCTTGTCCAATTAGGGTTTTTAGCTAATCTTGTGCATCCAATTAGTTCATTTGTGTCATTGGATGATAAATTAGGTCACTTTCGTCCTCCCTAGGCATATTCTTGTCCAATTAGGGCTTTTAACCAATCTTGTGCATCCAATAGGTGTGTTTGTTTCATTGGATGATCAATTAGGTCATTTTCGTCCTCCCTAGGCTTATTCTTGTCCAATTAGGGTTTTTAACCAATCTTGTGCATCCAATAGGTGTGTTTGTGTCATTGGATGATCAATTAGGTCATTTTCGTCCTCCCTAGGCATATTCTTGTGCAATTAGGGTTTTTAACCAATCTTGTGCATCCCATAAGTTTGTTTGTGTCATTGAATTAATATTTAGGTCATTTTCGTCCTCGCTAGGCATATTCTTGTCCAATTAGGTTTTTTAACCAATCTTGTGCATCCAATAGGTGTGTTTGTGTCATTGGATGATCAATTAGGTCAGTTTCGTCCTCCCTAGGCTTATTGTTGTCCAATTTGGGTTTTTAACCAATCTTGTGCATCCAATAAGTTGAGTTGTCTCATTGGATTAACATTTAGGTCATTTTCGTCCTCCCTAGGCTTATTCTTGTCCAATTAGGGTTTTTAACCAATCTTGTGCATCCAATAAGTTGAGTTGTGTCATTGGATTAACATTTAGGTCATTTTCGTCCTCCCTAGGCTTATTCTTGTCCAATTAGGGTTTTTAACCAATCTTGTGCATCCAATAGGTGTGTTTGTGTCATTGGATGATCAATTCGGTCATTTTCGTCCTCCCTAGGCTTATTCTTGCCCAATTAGGGTTTTTAACCAATCTTGTGCATCCAATAAGTTGAGTTGTGTCATTGGATTAACATTTAGGTCATTTTCGTCCTCCCTAGGCATATTCTTGTCCAATTAGAGTTTTAGACCAATCTTTTGCATCCAATAGGTGTGTTTGTGTCATTAGATGATCCATTAGGTCATTTTTGTCCTCCCTAGGCTTATTCTTGTCCAATTATGGTTTTTAACCAAGCTTGTGCATCCAATAAGTTGAGTTGTGTCATTGGATTAACATTTAGGTCATTTTCGTCCTCCCTAGGCTTATTCATTTCCAATTAGGGTTTTTAACCAATCTTGTGCATCAAATAAGTTCATTTGTGTCATTGGATTTACATTTAGGTCATTTTAGTCCTCCCTAGGCATATTCTTGTCCAATTTGTGTTTTTAACCAATCTTGTGCATCCAATAGGTGTGTTTGTGTCATTGGATGATCAATTAGGTCATTTTCGTCCTCCCTAGGCTTATTCTTGTCCTATTAGGGTTTTTAACCAATCTTGTGCATCCAATAGGTGTGTTTGTGTCATTGGATGATCAATTCGGTCATTTTCGTCCTCCCTAGGCTTATTCTTGCCCAATTAGGGTTTTTAACCAATCTTGTGAATCCAATAAGTTGAGTTGTGTCATTGGATTAACATTTAGGTCATTTTCGTCCTCCCTAGGCATATTCTTGTCCAATTAGAGTTTTAGACCAATCTTTTGCATCCAATAGGTGTGTTTGTGTCATTAGATGATCCATTAGGTCATTTTTGTCCTCCCTAGGCTTATTCTTGTCCAATTATGGTTTTTAACCAAGCTTGTGCATCCAATAAGTTGAGTTGTGTCATTGGATTAACATTTAGGTCATTTTCGTCCTCCCTAGGCTTATTCTTTTCCAATTAGGGTTTTTAACCAATCTTGTGCATCCAATAAGTTCTTTTGTGTCATTGGATGATCAATTAGGTCACTTTCGTCCTCCCTAGGCATATTCTTGTCCAATTAGGGTTTTTGACCAATCTTGTGCATCCAATAGGTGTGTTTGTGTCATTGGATGATCCATTAGGTCATTTTCGTCCTCCCTAGGCTTATTCTTGTCCAATTATGGTTTTTAACCAAGCTTGTGCATCCAATAAGTTGAGTTGTGTCATTGGATTAACATTTAGGTCATTTTCGTCCTCCCTAGGCTTATTCTTTTCCAATTAGGGTTTTTAACCAATCTTGTGCATCCAATAAGTTCATTTGTGTCATTGGATGATCAATTAGGTCACTTTCGTCCTCCCTAGGCATATTCTTGTCCAATTAGGGTTTTTAACCAATCTTGTGCGTCCAATAGGTGTGTTTGTGTCATTGGATGATCCATTAGGTCATTTTCGTCCTCCCTAGGCTTATTCTTGTCCAATTATGGTTTTTAACCAAGCTTGTGCATCCAATAAGTTGAGTTGTGTCATTGGATTAACATTTAGGTCATTTTCGTCCTGCTTAGGCTTATTCTTTTCCAATTAGGGTTTTTAACCAATCTTGTGCATCCAATAAGTTCGTTTGTGTCATTGGATTTACATTTAGGTCATTTTAGTCCTCCCTAGGCATATTCTTGTCCAATTAGGGTTTTTAACCAATCTTGTGCATCCAATAGGTGTGTTTGTGTCATTGGATGATCAATTAGGTCATTTTCGTCCTCCCTAGGCTAATTCTTGTCCAATTAGGGTTTTTAACCAATCTTGTGCATCCAATAAGTGTGTTTGTGTCATTGGAAGATCAATTAGGTCGTTTTCGTTCTCCCTAGGCTTATTCTTGTCCAATTAGGGTTTTTAACCAATCTTGTGCATCCAATAAGTTCATTTGTGTCATTGGATTTACATTTAGGTCATTTTAGTCCTCCCTAGGCATATTCTTGTCCAATTAGGGTTTTTAACCAATCTTGTGCATCCAATAGGTGTGTTTGTGTCATTGGATGATCAATTAGGTCATTTTCGTCCTCCCTAGGCTTATTCTTGTCCAATTATGGTTTTTAACTAATCTTGTGCATCCAATAACTTTGTTTGTGTCATTGAATTAATATTTAGGTCATTTTCGTCCTCCCTAGGCATATTGTTGAACAATTAGGGTTTTTAACCAATCTTGTGCATCCAATAAGTGTGTTTGTGGCATTGGATGATCAATTAGGTCATTTTCGTCCTCCCTAGGCTTATTCTTGTCCAATTAGGGTTTTTAACCAATCTTGTGCATCCAATAAGTTCATTTGTGTCATTGGATTAAAATTTAGGTCATTTTCGTCCTCCCTAGGCATATTCTTGTCCAATTAGACTTTTTAACCAATCTTCTGCTTCCAATAGGTGTGTTTGTGTCATTGGATGATCAATTAGGTCATTTTCGTCCTCCCTAGGAATATTCTTGTCCAATTAGGGTTTTTAACCAATCTTGTGCATCCAATAGGTGTGTTTGTGTCATTGGATGATCAATTAGGTCATTTTCGTCCTCCATAGGCATATTCTTGTCCAATTAGGGTTTTTAACGAATCTTGTGCATCCAAAAGGTGTGTTTGTGTCATTGGACGATCAATTAGGTCATTTTCGTCCTCCCTAGGCTTATTCTTGTCCAATTAGGGTTTTTAACCAATCTTGTGCATCCAATAAGTTCATTTGTGTCATTGGATTTACATTTAGGTCATTTTAGTCCTCCCTAGGCATATTCTTGTCCAATTAGGGTTTTTAACCAATCTTGTGCATCCAATAGGTGTGTTTGTGTCATTGGATGATCAATTAGGTCATTTTCGTCCTCCCTAGGCATATTCTTGTCCAATTAGGGTTTTTAACCAATCTTGTGCATCCAATAAGTGTGTTTGTGGCATTGGATGATCAATTAGGTCATTTTCGTCCTCCCTAGGCTTATTCTTGTCCAATTAGGGTTTTTAACCAATCTTGTGCATCCAATAGGTGTGTTTGTGTCATTGGATTTACATTTAGGTCATTTTAGTCCTCCCTAGGCATATTCTTGTCCAATTAGGGTTTTTAACCAATCTTGTGCATCCAATAGGTGTGTTTGTGTCATTGGATGATCAATTAGGTCATTTTCGTCCTCCCTAGGCTAATTCTTGTCCAATTAGGGTTTTTAACCAATCTTGTGCATCCAATAAGTGTGTTTGTGTCATTGAATTAATATTTAGGTCATTTTCGTCCTCCCTAGGCATATTCTTGTCCAATTAGGGTTTTTAACCAATCTTGTGCATCCAATAGGTGTGTTTGTGTCATTGGATGATCAATTAGGTCATTTTCGTCCTCCCTATGCGTATTCTTGTCCAATTAGGGTTTTTAACCAATCTTGTGCATCCAATAGGTGTGTTTGTGTCATTGGATGATCAATTAGGTCATTTTCGTCCTCCCTAGGCTTATTCTTGTCCAATTAGGGTTTTTAACCAACCTTGTGCATCCAATAGGTGTGCTTGTGTCATTGGATGATCAATTAGGTCATTTTCGTCCTCCCTAGGCTTATTCTTGTCCAATTAGGGTTTTTAACCAATCTTGTGCATCCAATAGGTGTGTTTGTGTCATTGGATGATCAATTAGGTCATTTTCGTCCTCCCTAGGCTTATTCTTGTCCAATTAGGGTTTTTAACCAATCTTGTGCATCCAATAGGTGTGTTTGTGTCATTGGATGATCAATTAGGTCATTTTCGTCCTCCCTAGGCTTATTCTTGTCCAATTAGGGTTTTTAACCAATCTTGTGCATCCAATAGGTGTGTTTGTGTCATTGGATGATCAATTAGGTCATTTTCGTCCTTTCTATGCTTATTTTTGTCCAATTAGGGTTTTTAAGCAATCTTGTGCATCCAATAAGTTCATTTGTGTCATTGGATGATCAATTAGGTCATTTTCGTCCTCCCTAGGCATATTCTTGTCCAACTAGGGTTTCTAACCAATCTTGTGCTTCCAATAGATGTGTTTGTGTCATTGGATGATCAATTAGGTCATTTTCGTCCTCCCTAGGCTTATTCTTGTCCAATTAGGGTTTTTAACCAATCTTGTGCATCCAATAGGTGTGTTTGTGTCATTGGATGATCAATTAGGTCATTTTCGTCCTCCCTAGGCTTATTCTTGTCCAATTAGGGTTTTTAACCAATCTTGTGCATCCAATAGGTGTGTTTGTGTCATTGGATGATCAATTAGGTCATTTTCGTCCTCCCTAGGCTTATTCTTGGCCAATTAGGGTTTTTAACCAATCTTGTGCCTCAAATAAGTTTGTTTGTGTCATTGAATTAATATTTAGGTCATTTTCGTCCTCCCTAGGCATATTCTTGTCCAATTAGGGTTTTTAACCAATCTTGTGCATCCAATAGGTGTGTTTGTGTCATTGGATGATCAATTAGGTCATTTTCGTCCTCCCTAGGCTTATTCTTGTCCAATTAGGGTTTTTAACCAATCTTGTGCATCCAATAGGTGTGTTTGTGTCATTGGATGATCAATTAGGTCATTTTCGTCCTCCTTAGGCATATTCTTGTCCAATTAGGGTTTTTAACCAATCTTGTGCATCCAATAAGTTGAGTTGTGTCATTGGATTAGCATTTAGGTCATTTTCGTCCTCCCTAGGCTTATTCTTGTCCAATTAGGGTTTTTAACCAATCTTGTGCATCCAATAAGTTCATTTGTGTCATTGGATTAACATTTAGGTCATTTTCGTCCTCCCTAGGCATATTCTTGTCCAATTAGGGTTTTTAACCAATCTTGTGCATCCAATAGGTATGTTGTGTCATTGGGTGATCAATTACGTCATTTTCGTCCTCCATAGGCATATTCTTGTCCAATTAGGGTTTTTAACCAATCTTGTGCATCCAATAGGTGTGTTTGTGTCATTGGATGATCAATTAGGTCATTTTCGTCCTCCCTAGGCTTATTCTTGCCCAATTAGGGTTTTTAACCAATCTTGTGCATCCAATAAGTTGAGTTGTGTCATTGGATTAGCATTTAGGTCATTTTCGTCGTCCCTAGGCATATTCTTGTCCAATTAGGGTTTTTAACCAATCTTGTGCATCCAATAGGTGTGTTTGTGTCATTGGATGATCAATTAGGTTATTTTCGTCCTCCCTAGGCTTATTCTTGTCCAATTAGGGTTTTTAACCAATTTTGTGCATCCAATAAGTTGAGTTGTGTCATTGGATTAACATTTAGGTCATTTTCGTTCTCCCTAGGCTTATTCTTGTCCAATTAGGGTTTTTAACCAATCTTGTGCATCCAATAAGTTCATTTGTGTTATTGGATTAACATTTAGGTCATATTCGTCCTCCCTAGGCATATTCTTGTGCAATTAGGGTTTTTAACCAATCTTGTGCATCCAATAGGTGTGTTTGTGTCATTGGATGATCAATTAGGTCATTTTCGTCCTCCCTAGGCTTATTCTTGTCCAATTAGGGTTTTTAACCAATCTTGTGCATCCAATAGGTGTGTTTGTGTCATTGGATGATCAATTAGGTCATTTTCGTCCTCCCTAGGCTTATTCTTGCCCAATTAGGGTTTTTAACCAATCTTTTGCATCCAATAAGTTGAGTTGTGTCATTGGATTAACATTTAGGTCATTTTCGTCCTCCCTAGGCTTATTTTGTCCAATTAGGGTTTTTAACCAATCTTGTGCATCCAATAAGTGTGTTTGTGTCATTGGATGATCAATTAGGTCATTTTCGTCCTCCCTAGGCTTATTCTTGTCCAATTAGGGTTTTTAACCAATCTTGTACATCCAATAAGTTCATTTGTGTCATTGGATTTACATTTAGGTCATTTTAGTCCTCCCTAGGCATATTCTTGTCCAATTTGTGTTTTTAACCAATCTTGTGCATCCAATAGGTGTGTTTGTGTCATTGGATGATCAATTAGGTCATTTTCGTCCTCCCTAGGCTTATTCTTGTCCAATTAGGGTTTTTAACTAATCTTGTGCATCCAATAACTTTGTTTGTGTCATTGAATTAACATTTAGGTCATTTTCGTCCTCCCTAGGCATATTCTTGTCCAATTAGGGTTTTTAACCAATCTTGTGCATCCAATAAGTGTGTTTGTGGCATTGGATGATCAATTAGGTCATTTTCGTCCTCCCTAGGCTTATTCTTGTCCAATTAGGGTTTTTAACCAATCTTGTGCATCCAATAAGTTCATTTGTGTGATTGGATTAACATTTAGGTCATTTTCGTCCTCCCTAGGCATATTCTTGTCCAATTAGGCTTTTTAACCAATCTTGTGCTTCCAATAGGTGTGTTTGTGTCATTGGATGATCAATTAGGTCATTTTCGTCCTCCCTAGGCATATTCTTGTCCAATTAGGGTTTTTAACCAATCTTGTGCATCCAATAAGTGTGTTTGTGTCATTGGATGATCAATTAGGTCATTTTCGTCCTCCATAGGCATATTCTTGTCCAATTAGGGTTTTTAACGAATCTTGTGCATCCAAGAGGTGTGTTTGTGTCATTGGACGATCAATTAGGTCATTTTCGTCCTCCCTAGGCTTATTCTTGTCCAATTAGGGTTTTTAACCAATCTTGTGCATCCAATAAGTTGAGTTGTGTCATTGGATTAACATTTAGGTCATTTTCGTCCTCCCTAGGCTTATTCTTGTCCAATTAGGGTTTTTAACCAATCTTGTGCATCCAATAGGTGTGTTTGTGTCATTGGATGTTCAATTCGGTCATTTTCGTCCTCCCTAGGCTTATTCTTGCCCAATTAGGGTTTTTAACCAATCTTGTGCTTCCAATAAGTTGAGTTGTGTCATTGGATTAACATTTAGGTCATTTTCGTCCTCCCTAGACATATTCTTGTCCAATTAGAGTTTTAGACCAATCTTGTGCATCCAATAGGTGTGTTTGTGTCATTGGATGTTCAATTCGGTCATTTTCGTCCTCCCTAGGCTTATTCTTGCCCAATTAGGGTTTTTAACCAATCTTGTGCTTCCAATAAGTTGAGTTGTGTCATTGGATTAACATTTAGGTCATTTTCGTCCTCCCTAGACATATTCTTGTCCAATTAGAGTTTTAGACCAATCTTTTGCATCCAATAGGTGTGTTTGTGTCATTGGATGATCAATTAGGTTATTTTCGTCCTCCCTAGGCTTATTCTTGTCCAATTAGGGTTTTTAACTAATCTTGTGCATCCAATAAGTTCATTTGTGTCATTGGATGATCAATTAGGTCATTTTCGTCCTCCCTAGGCATATTCTTGTCCAATTAGGGTTTTTAACCAATCTTGTCCATCCAATAGGTGTGTTTGTGTCATTGGATGATCAATTAGGTCACTTTCGTCCTCCATAGGCTTATTCTTGTCCAATTAGGGTTTTTAACCGATCTTGTGCATCCAATAGGTGTGTTTGTGTCATTGAATGATCAATTAGGTCATTTTCGTCCTCCCTAGGCATATTCTTGTCCAATTAGGGTTTTTAACCAATCTTGTGCATCCAATAGGTGTGTTTGTGTCATTGGATGATCAATTAGGTCATTTTCGTCCTCCCTAGGCTTATTCTTGTCCAATTAGGGTTTTTAACCAATCTTGTGCATCCAATAAGTTGAGTTGTGTCATTGGATTAACATTTAGGTCATTTTCGTCCTCCCTAGGCTTATTCTTGTCCAATTAGGGTTTTTAACCAATCTTGTGCATCCAATAGGTGTGTTTGTGTCATTGGATGATCAATTAGGTCATTTTCGCCCTCCATAGGCTTATTCTTGTCCAATTAGGGTTTTTAACCAATCTTTTGCATCCAATAAGTTGAGTTGTGTCATTGGATTAACATTTAGGTCATTTTCGTCCTCCCTAGGCTTATTCTTGTCCAATTAGGGTTTTTAACCAATCTTGTGCATCCAATAAGTTCATTTGTGTCATTGGATTAACATTTAGGTCATTTTCGTCCTCCCTAGGCATATTCTTGTCCAATTAGAGTTTTAGACAAAACTTGTGCATCCAATAGGTGTGTTTGTGTCATTGGATGATCAATTAGGTTATTTTCGTCCTCCATAGGCTTATTCTTGTCCAATTAGGGTTTTTAACTAATTTTGTGCAACCAATAAGTTCATTTGTGTCATTGGATGATCAATTAGGTCATTTTCGTTTTCCCTAGGCATATTCTTATCCAATTACGGTTTTTAACCAATCTTGTGCATCCAATAGGTGTGTTTGGGTCATTGGATGATCAATTAGGTCATTTTCGTCCTCCCTAGGCTTATTCTTGTCCAATTAGGGTTTTTAACCAATCTTGTGCATCCAATAGGTGTGTTTGTGTCATTGGATGATCAATTAGGTCATTTTCGTCCTCCCTAGGCTTATTCTTGTCCAATTAGGGTTTTTAACCAATCTTGTGCATCCGATAAGTTTGTTTGTGTCATTGAATTAATATTTAGGTCATTTTCGTCCTCCCTAGGCATATTCTTGTCCAATTAGGGTTTTTAAGCAATCTTGTGCATCCAATAGGTGTGTTTGTGTCATTGGATGATCAATTAGGTCATTTTCGTCCTCCCTAGGCATATTCTTGTAAAATTAGGGTTTTTAACCAATCTTGTGCATCCAATAGGTATGTCTGTGTCATTGGATGATCAATTAGGTCATTTTCGTCCTCCCTAGGCATATTCTTGTCCAATTAGGGTTTTTAACGAATCTTGTGCATCCAATAGGTGTGTTTGTGTCATTGGATGATCAATTAGGTCATTTTCGTCCTCCCTAGGCTTATTCTTGAACAAATAAGGGTTTTTAACCAATCTTGTGCATCCAATAAGTTGAGTTGTGTCATTGGATTAACATTTAGGTCATTTTCGTCCTCCCTAGGCTTATTCTTGTCCAATTAGGGTTTTTAACCAATCTTGTGCATCCAATAAGTTGAGTTGTGTCATTGGATTAACATTTAGGTCATTTTCGTCCTCCCTAGGCATATGCTTGTCGGATTAAGGTTTTTAACCAATCTTGTGCATCCAATAGGTGTGTTTGTGTCATTGGATGATCAAATAGGTCATTTTCGTCCTCCCTATGCTTATTCTTGTCCAATTAGGGTTTTTAACCAATCTTGTGCATCCAATAAGTTGAGTTGTGTCATTGGATTAACATTTAGGTCATTTTCGTCCTCCCTAGGCTTATTCTTGTCCAATTATGGTTTTTAACCAATCTTGTGCATCGAAAAAGTTGAGTTGTGTCATTGGATTAACATTTAGGTCATTTTCGTCCTCCCTAGGCTTATTCTTGTCCAATTAGGGTTTTTAACCAATCTTGTGCATCCAATAGGTGTGTTTGTGTCATTGGATGATCAATTAGGTCATTTTCGTCCTCCCTAGGCTTATTCTATCCCAATTAGGGTTTTTAACCAATCTTGTGCATCCAATAAGTTGAGTTGTGTCATTGGATTAACATTTAGGTCATTTTCGTCCTCCCTAGGCTTATTCTTGTCCAATTAGGGTTTTTAACCAATCTTGTGCATCCAATAGGTGTGTTTGTGTCATTGGATGATGAATTAGGTCATTTTCGTCCACCATAGGCTTATTCTTGTCCAATTAGGGTTTTTAACCAATCTTGTGCATCCAATAAGTTGAGTTGTGTCATTGGATTAACATTTAGGTCATTTTCGTCCTCCCTAGGCTTATTCTTGTCCAATTAGGGTTTTTAACCAATCTTGTGCATCCAATAGGTGTGTTTGTGTCATTGGATGATCAATTAGATCATTTTCGTCCTCCCTAGGCATATTCTTGTCCAATTAGGGTCTTAAACGAATCTTGTACATCCAATTGGTGTGTTTGTGTCATTGGATGATCAATTAGGTCATTTTCGTCCTCCCTAGGCTTATTCTTGTCCAATTAGGGTTTTTAACCAATCTTGTGCATCCAATAAGTTGAGTTGTGTCATTGGATTAACATTTACGTCATTTTCGTCCTCCCTAGGCATATTCTTGTCCAATTAGGGTTTTTAACCAATCTTGTGCATCCAATAGGTGTGTTTGTGTCATTGGATGATCAATTAGGTCATTTTCGTCCTCCCTAGGCTTATTCTTGTCCAATTAGGGTTTTAACCAATCTTGTGCATCCAATAAGTTGAGTTGTGTCATTGGAATAACATTTAGGTCATTTTCGTCCTCCCTAGGCATATTCTTGTCCAATTAGGGTTTTTAACCAATCTTGTGCATCTAATAGGTGTGTTTGTGTCATTGGATGATCAATTAGGTCATTTTCATCCTCCCTAGGCATATTCTTGTCCAATTAGGGTTTTTAACCAATCTTGTGCATCCAATAGGTGTGTTTGTGTCATTGGATGATCAATTAGGTCATTTTTGCCTCCCTAGGCTTATTCTTGTCCAATTAGGGTTTTTAACCAATCTTGTGCATCCAATAGGTGTGTTATTGTCATTGGATGATCAATTAGGTGATTTTCGTCCTCCCTAGGCATATTCTTGTCCAATTAGGGTTTTTAACCAATCTTGCGCATCCAATAGGTGTGTTTGTGTCATTGGATGATCAATTAGGTCATTTTCGTCCTCCCTAGGCTTAGTCTTGTCCGATTAGGGTTTTTAACCAATCTTGTACATCCAATAAGTTCATTTGTGTCATTGGATTAACATTTAGGTCATTTTCGTCCTCCCTAGGCATATTCTTGTCCAATTAGGGTTTTTAACCAATCTTGTGCATCCAACAGGTGTGTTTGTGTCATTGGATGATCAATTAGGTCATTTTCGTCCTCCCTAAGCATATTCTTGTCCAATTAGGGTTTTTAACAAATGTTGTGCATCCAATTGGTGTGTTTGTGTCATTGGATGATCAATTAGGTCATTTTCGTCCTCCCTAGGCTTATTATTGTCCAATTATGGTTTTTAACCAATCTTGTGCATCCAATAAGTTGAGTTGTGTCATTGGATTAACATTTAGGTCATTTTCGTCCTCCCTAGGCTTATTCTTGTCCAATTAGGGTTTTTAACCAATCTTGTGCATCCAATAGGTGTGTTTGTGTCATTGGATGATCAATTAGGTCATTTTCGTCCTCCCTAGGCTTATTCTTGTCCAATTAGGGTTTTTAACCAATCTTGTGCATCCAATAGGTGTGTTTGTGTCATTGGATGATCAATTAGGTCATTTTCGTCCTGCCTAGGCTTATTCTTGTCCAATTAGGGTTTTTAACCAATCTTGTGCATCCAGTAGGTGTGTTTGTGTCATTGGATGATCAATTAGGTCATTTTCGTCCTCCCTAGGCTTATACTTGCCCAATTAGGGTTTTTAACCAATCTTGTGCATCCAATAGGTGTGTTTGTGTCATTGGATGATCAATTAGGTCATTTTCGTCCTCCCTAGGCTTATTCTTGTCCAATTAGGGTTTTTAACCAATCTTGTGCATCCAATAAGTTCATTTCTGTCATTGGATTAACATTTAGGTCATTTTCGTTCTCCCTAGGCATATTCTTGTCCAATTAGGGTTTTTAACCAATCTTGTGCATCCAATAGGTGTGTTTGTGTCATTGGATGATCAATTTAGGTCATTTTCGTTCTCCCTAGGCATATTCTTGTCCAATTAGGGTTTTTAATCAATCTTGTGCATCCAATAGGTGTGTTTGTGTCGTTGGATGATCAATTTGGTCATTTTTGTCCTCCCTAGGCATATTCTTTTCCAATTAGGGTTTTAAACCAATCTTGTGCATCCAATAGGTGTGTTTGTGTCATCGGATGATCAATTAGGTCATTTTCGTCCTCCCTAGGCATATTCTTGTCCAATTAGGGTTTTTAACCAATCTTGTGCATCCAATAGGTGTGTTTGTGTCATTGGATGATCAATTAGGTCATTTTCGTCCTCCCTAGGCTTATTCTTGTCCAATTAGGGTTTTTAACCAATCTTGTGCTTCCAATAGTTGTGTTTGTGTCATTGGATGATACATTAGGTCATTTTCGTCCTCCCTAGGCATATTCTTGACCAATTAGGGTTTTTAACCAATCTTGTGCATCCAATAGGTGTGTTTGTGTCATTGGATGATCAATTAGGTCATTTTCGTCCTCCCTAGGCTTATTCTTGTCCAATTAGGGTTTTTAACCAATCTTGTGCATCCAATAGGTGTGTTTGTGTCATTGGATGATCAATTAGGTCATTTTCGTCCTCCCTAGGCTTATTCTTGTCCAATTAGGTTTTTAACCAATCTTGTGCATCCAATAGGTGTCTTTGTGTCATTGGATGATCAATTAGGTCATTTTCGTCCTCCCTAGGCTAACTCTTGTCCAATTAGGGTTTTTAACCAATCTTGTGCATCCAATAAGTTTGTATATGTCATTGAATTAATATTTAGGTCATTTTCGTCCTCCCTAGGCATATTCTTGTCCAATTAGGGTTTTTAACCAATCTTGTGCATCCAATAGGTGTGTTTGTGTCATTGGATGATCAATTAAGTCATTTTCGTCCTCCATAGGCATATTCTTGTCCAATTAGGGTTTTTAACCAATCTTGTGCTTCCAATAGGTGTGTTTCTGTCATTGGATGATCAATTAGGTCATTTTCGTCCTCCCTAGACTTATTCTTGTCCAATTAGGGTTTTTAACCAATCTTGTGCATCCAATAAGTTTGTTTATGTCATTGAATTAATATTTAGGTCATTTTCGTCCTCCCTAGGCATATTCTTGTCCAATTAGGGTTTTTAACCAATCTTGTGCATCCAATAGGTGTGTTTGTGTCATTGGATGATCAATTAGGTCATTTTCGTCCTCCCTAGGCTTATTCTTGTCCAATTAGGGTTTTTAACCAATCTTGTGCATCCAATAACTTTGTTTGTGTCATTGAATTAATATTTAGTTCATTTTCGTCCTCCCTAGGCATATTCTTGTCCAATTAGGGTTTTTAACCAATCTTGTGCATCCAATAAGTGTGTTTGTGGTATTGGATGATCAATTAGGTCATTTTCGTCCTCCCTAGGCTTATTCTTGTTCAATTAGGGTTTTTAACCAATCTTGTGCATCCAATAAGTTCATTTGTGTCATTGGATTAACATTTAGGTCATTTTCGTCCTCCCTAGGCATATTCTTGTCCAATTAGGCTTTTTAACCAATCTTGTGCTTCCAATAGGTGTGTTTGTGTCATTGGATGATCAATTAGGTCATTTTCGTCCTCCCTAGGTATATTCTTGTCCAATTAGGGTTTTTAACCAATCTTGTGCATCCAATAGGTGTGTTTATGTCATTGGATGATCAATTAGGTCATTTTCGTCCTCCCTAGGCTTATTCTTGTCCAATTAGGGTTTTTAACCAATCTTGTGCATTCAATAACTTTGTTTGTGTCATTGAATTAATATTTAGGTCATTTTCGTCCTCCCTAGGCATATTCTTGTCCAATTAGGGTTTTTAACCAATCTTGTGCATCCAATAAGTGTGTTTGTGGCATTGGATGATCAATTAGGTCATTTTCGTCCTCCCTAGGCTTATTCTTGCCCAATTATGGTTTTTAACCAATCTTGTGCATCCAATAAGTTGAGTTGGGTCATTGGATTAACATTTAGGTCATTTTCGTCCTCCCTAGGCTTATTCTTGTCCAATTAGGGTTTTTAACCAATCTTGTGCATCCAATAAGTTGAGTTGTGTCATTGGATTAACATTTAGGTCATTTTCGTCCTCCCTAGGCTTATTCTTGTCCAATTAGGGTTTTTAACCAATCTTGTGCATCCAATAGGTGTGTTTGTGTCATTGGATGATCAATTAGGTCATTTTCGTCCTCTATAGGCATATTCTTGTCCAACTAGGGTTTTCAACCAATCTTGTGTATCGAATAGGTGTGTTTGTGTCATTGGATGATCAATTAGGTCATTATCATCCTCCCTAGGCTTATTCTTGTCCAATTAGGGTTTTTAACCAATCTTGTGCATCCAATAAGTTCATTTGTGTCATTGGATTAACGTTTAGGTCATTTTCGTCCTCCCTAGGCTTATTCTTGTCCAATTAGGGTTTTTAACCAATCTTGTGCATCCAATAAGTTGAGTTGTGTCATTGGATTAACATTTAGGTCATTTTCGTCCTCCCTAGGCTTATTCTTGTCCAATTAGGGTTTTTAACCAATCTTGTGCATCCAATAGGTGTGTTTGTGTCATTGGATGATCAATTAGGTCATTTTCGTCCTCCCTAGGCTTATTCTTGCCCAATTAGGGTTTTTAACCAATCTTGTTTATCCAATAAGTTGAGTTGTGTCATTGGATTAACATTTAGGTCATTTTCGTCCTCCCTTAGCTTATTCTTGTCCAATTAGGGTTTTTAACCAATCTTGTGCATCCAATAAGTTTGTTTGTGTCATTGGATGATCAATTAGGTCATTTTCGTCCTCCCTAGGCATATTCTTGTCCAACTAGGGTTTTGAACCATTCTTGTGCATCCAATAGGTGTGTTTGTGTCATTGGATGATCAATTAGGTCATTTTCGTCCTCCCTAGGCTTATTCTTGTCCAATTAGGGTTTTTAACCAATCTTGTGCATCCAATAAGTTCATTTGTGTCATTGGATTAACATTTAGGTCATATCCGTCCTCCCTAGGCATATTCTTGTCCAATTAGGGTTTTTAACCAATCTTGTGGATCCAATAGGTGTGTTTGTGTCATTGGATGATCAATTAGGTCATTTTCGTCCTCCCTAGGCTTATTCTTGTCCAATTAGGGTTTTTAACCAATCTTGTGCATCCAATAGGTGTGTTTGTGTAATTGGATGATCAATTAGGTCATTTTCGTCCTCCCTAGGCTTATTCTTGTCCAATTAGGGTTTTTAACCAATCTTGTGCATCCAATTACTTTGTTTGTGTCATTGAATTAATATTTAGGTCATTTTCGTCCTCCCTAGACTTATTCTTGTCCAACTAGGGTTTTTAACCAATCTTGTGGATCCAATATGTGTGTTTGTGTCATTGGATGATCAATTAGGTCATTTTCGTCCTCCCTAGGCTTATTCTTGTCCAATTAGGGTTTTTAACCAATCTTGTGCATCCAATAGGTGTGTTTGTGTCATTGGATGATCAATTAGGTCATTTTCGTCCTCCCTAGGCTTATTCTTGTCCAATTAGGGTTTTTAACCAATCTTGTGCATCCAATAGGTGTGTTTGTGTCATTGGATGATCAATTAGGTCATTTTCGTCCTTTCTATGCTTATTTTTGTCCAATTAGGGTTTTTAAGCAATCTTGTGCATCCAATAAGTTCATTTGTGTCATTGGATGATCAATTAGGTCATTTTCGTCCTCCCTAGGCATATTCTTGTCCAACTAGGGTTTCTAACCAATCTTGTGCTTCCAATAGATGTGTTTGTGTCATTGGATGATCAATTAGGTCATTTTCGTCCTCCCTAGGCTTATTCTTGTCCAATTAGGGTTTTTAACCAATCTTGTGCATCCAATAGGTGTGTTTGTGTCATTGGATGATCAATTAGGTCATTTTCGTCCTCCCTAGGCTTATTCTTGTCCAATTAGGGTTTTTAACCAATCTTGTGCATCCAATAGGTGTGTTTGTGTCATTGGATGATCAATTAGGTCATTTTCGTCCTCCCTAGGCTTATTCTTGTCCAATTAGGGTTTTTAACCAATCTTGTGCATCCAATAACTTTGTTTGTGTCATTGAATTAATATTTTGGTCATTTTCGTCCTCCCTAGGCATGTTCTTGTCCAACTAGGGTTTTTAACCAATCTTGTGCATCCAATTGGTGTGTTTGTGTCATTGGATGATCAATTAGGTCATTTTCGTCCTCCCTAGGCTTATTCTTGTCCAATTAGGGTTTTTAACCAATCTTGTGCATCCAATAGGTGTGTTTGTGTCATTGGATGATCAATTAGGTCATTTTCGTCCTCCCTAGGCTTATTCTTGTCCAATTAGGGTTTTTAACCAGTCTTGTGCATCCAATAGGTGTGTTTGTGTCATTGGATGATCAATTAGGTCATTTTCGTGCTCCGAAGGCTTATTCTTGTCCAATTAGGGTTTTAAACCAATCTTGTGCATCCAATAAGTTCATTTGTGTCATTGGATTAACATTTAGGTCATTTTCGTCCTCCCTAGGCATATTCTTGTCCAATTAGGGTTTTTAACCCATCTTGTGCATCCAATAGGTGTGTTTGTGTCATTGGATGATCAATTAGGTCATTTTCGTCCTCCCTAGGCTTATTCTTGTCCAATTAGGGTTTCTAACCCTTCTTGTGCATCCAATAGGTGTGTTTGTGTCATTGGATGATCAATTAGGTCATTTTCGTCCTCCCTAGGCCTATTCTTGTCCAATTAGGGTTTTTAACCAATCTTGTGCATCCAATAAGTTCATTTGTGTCATTGGATTAACATTTAGGTCATTTTCGTCCTGCCTAGGCATATTCTTGTCCAATTAGGGTTTTTAACCAATCTTGTGCATCCAATAAGTTCATTTGTGTCATTGGATTAACATTTAGGTCATTTTCGTCCTGTCTAGGCATATTCTTGTCCAATTAGGGTTTTTAACCAATCTTGTGCATCCAATAGGTGTGTTTGTGTCATTGGATGATCAATTAGGTCATTTTCGTCCTCCCTAGGCTTATTCTTGTCCAATTAGGGTTTTTAACCAATCTTGTGCATCCAATAGGTGTGTTTGTGTCATTGGATGATCAATTAGGTCATTTTCGTCCTCCCTAGGCATATTCTGGTCCAATTAGGATTTTTAACCAATCTTGTGCATTCAATAGGTGTGTTGGTGAAATTGGATGATCAATTAGGTCATATTCGTCCTCCCTAGGCTTATTCTTGTCCAATTAGGTCATTTTCGTCCTCCATAGGCTTATACTTGTCCAATTAGGGTTTTTAACCAATCTTATGCATCCAATAAGTTCATTTGTGTCATTGGATTAACATTTAGGTCATTTTCGTCCTCCCTAGGCATATTCTTGTCCAATTAGGGTTTTTAACCAATCTTGTGCATCCAACAGGTGTGTTTGTGTCATTGGATGATCAATTAGGTCATTTTCGTCCTCCCTAAGCATATTCTTGTCCAATTAGGGTTTTTAACAAATGTTGTGCATCCAATTGGTGTGTTTGTGTCATTGGATGATCAATTAGGTCATTTTCGTCCTCCCTAGGCTTATTATTGTCCAATTATGGTTTTTAACCAATCTTGTGCATCCAATAAGTTGAGTTGTGTCATTGGATTAACATTTAGGTCATTTTCGTCCTCCCTAGGCTTATTCTTGTCCAATTAGGGTTTTTAACCAATCTTGTGCATCCAATAGGTGTGTTTGTGTCATTGGATGATCAATTAGGTCATTTTCGTCCTCCCTAGGCTTATTCTTGTCCAATTAGGGTTTTTAACCAATCTTGTGCATCCAATAGGTGTGTTTGTGTCATTGGATGATCAATTAGGTCATTTTCGTCCTACCTAGGCATATTCTTGACCGATTAGGGTTTTTAACCAATCTTGTGCATCCAATAAGTTGAGTTGTGTCATTAGATTAAGATTTAGGTCATTTTCGTCCTCCCTAGGCTTATTCTTGTCCAATTAGGGTTTTTAACCAATCTTGTGCATCCAATAAGTTGAGTTGTGTCATTGGATTAACATTTAGGTCATTTTCGTCCTCCCTAGGCTTATTCTTGTCCAATTAATGTTTTTAACCAATCTTGGGTGTGTTTGTGTCATTGGATGATCAATTAGGTCATTTTCGTCCTCCCTAGGCTTATTCTTGCCCAATTAGGGTTTTTAACCAATCTTGTGCATCCAATAAGTTGAGTTGTGTCATTGGATTAACATTTAGGTCATTTTCGTCCTCCCTAGGCATATTCTTGTCAAATTAGAGTTTTAGACCAATCTTTTGCATCCAATAGGTGTGTTTGTGTCATTGGATGATCCATTAGGTCATTTTCGTCCTCCCTAGGCTTATTCTTGTCCAATTATGGTTTTTAACCAAGCTTGTGCATCCAATAAGTTGAGTTGTGTCATTGGATTAACATTTAGGTCATTTTCGTCCTCCCTAGGCTTATTCTTTTCCAATTAGGGTTTTTAACCAATCTTGTGCATCCAATAGGTGTGTTTGTGTCATTGGATGATCAATTCGGTCATTTTCGTCCTCCCTAGGCTTATTCTTGCCCAATTAGGGTTTTTAACCAATCTTGTGCATCCAATAAGTTGAGTTGTGTCATTGGATTAACATTTAGGTCATTTTCGTCCTCCCTAGGCATATTCTTGTCCAATTAGAGTTTTAGACCAATCTTTTGCATCCAATAGGTGTGTTTGTGTCATTGGATGATCCATTAGGTCATTTTTGTCCTCCCTAGGCTTATTCTTGTCCAATTATGGTTTTTAACCAAGCTTGTGCATCCAATAAGTTGAGTTGTGTCATTGGATTAACATTTAGGTCATTTTCGTCCTCCCTAGGCTTATTCTTTTCCAATTAGGGTTTTTAACCAATCTTGTGCATCCAATAAGTTCATTTGTGTCATTGGATGATCAATTAGGTCACTTTCGTCCTCCCTATGCATATTCTTGTCCAATTAGGGTTTTTAACCAATCTTGTGCATCCAATAGGTGTGTTTGTGTCATTGGATGATCCATTAGGTCATTTTCGTCCTCCCTAGGCTTATTCTTGTCCAATTATGGTTTTTAACCAAGCTTGTGTTAGACATATGTTCGTTTTTGATGTTATTGACAAGCATCCAATTTGAAATACATCTAACATTGTCAACTGAGAAAAATTTCAGGAACAACAAATTCAATCCTACATACTCAAGACAAATTGCTTGGAACTCAAGGAATCAACAAAATCTTGATGATCCATGAGCACATCGATTAGTACAATCGATTCTATAACAGGGTTGAATAAGTTTACAAAGTTTGGTGTTACCCAATCGATTAGCACAATCGATTTGTACCTCCTTGAAGAAATCAAACGGGCTATCAATCGATTCTCCAAATCGATTGGTACACATATTGGAAAATAAATTGTACAAGTCAGAGAGCCAGTTTGCCACAAATCGATTAGGCACATCGATTGAGTGAATCACTAAGACCAAACTGATTGTTTAAATCGATTAGACAAATCGATTGACATTCTTACTGAAATTAAAATGTGCAAGTCAGTAGCACGTTTTGCAGGCAATTGATTTGGCAAATCGATTGAAATAATCACATCTTTAATTTTGTTTTTGTCTACATCGATTGAAACAATCGATTGTTAATGTCCCAGAGCCAAACCTGTTTACTAAATCGATTAGGCCAATCGATTCACTAAAACAAGTTTCAAAATAACTTAGGTCTGGAACATACACAATCGATTACTACAATCTGTGTATATACATCTGTGTAATAAAGGTTGGTATCAATCGACTTGGTAAATCGATTGAATAACCCAACTGATGAAAAGTACTTCAGACTTAAAATCCACAATCGATTGGCACAATCGATTGACATAAAATTTTTATAAACAGAGATAACTGAATGGTAAAATCGATTAAGCACATCGATGGTTTTGATCTCGTTGTTTGAACAAAACACATCAAGTCGATTCTGCAAATCGATTTAATTATATACTGTCATCAAAGTCTGAAGAACTACTTAAAATAATCGATTGAGTAAATCGATTAGAATGTACAGTTTCAAGATTCAAGAAAAACAAGACTCGCGAAATCGATTGAGGAAATCGATTAACCAGCATTATGACTTTAATGAATCGATTGGATAAATCGATGCATATGTTGTTTTTCCTGAAACTATATAAACTGTTTTTCAGTCTCTTCTTAAAATATACAACAACGTACACATAACTTTCTGATATCTTTGTTTCTCACTGTGAAATAACTTTGAACATTACTTTTTCAGTTATGAAGATTCATCTTTCATGATCCACAAGAACTGAGAAAGATTGCTGGAGAAACAACTTTTGAGAAGAAGACTGCTGAAGAAATTTCTGTGTAATTTCTGATTAGATACATCTGTAAACAAATTCTTAAAACAAATAACATTGAGAAATCCAGTCTTAACTGGTAGTTATCTTCTGTGATTGAGAGGTCTCATCAAGAAGAAACTTGACTGTAATCTTGGAAGAGTTTATGGGAGATAAACTCTGGGATTCAGGGAGATAAGAATAGAATAGAAAGAATCGTTTTAGATTGATAGGCGAGGAGCTAGAACATCTGTAAACGGATTCTGAGATATTCTATTGGAAAGGCCAAGATTGGATTTGATCTTGGGACTGGACGTAGGTCGTTCAACAACGGCTGAACCAGTATAAATCACTGCGTACAATCTTTCTTACCCTTATCTCTTTTTAATTTCTGCAGTGTGTATTTGTTTGATATTGATTGAGTACTTGAATATCTTTCTGCATATTTTGATATTACATGAAAGACTGTTTCCAGCATGATTGTAAGTGAATCAATATCTTGAACAATAAACGTAACTGGTGCATCTCTCAATATATTCTTTGATCCATATACTTTGTGCATTCATTTGTATTGTAATTTTGGGACCTTATTTGATGCTATGTTTAATAAATGTACGATTTGTTAAACTGCTGCGCATATCTCTAAAAATAGGTAATCTTCCGCATAATTTTCATTTAACAGAGGTTACTGGTACCAACAATTGGTATCAGAGCCAATTTTTGTTAGAGTAACTCTCATCAAAAATCATGACCTCTGATTTCCTAGGAGAGGGTGCATCATTAGCTAGGCCTCCCGCTTTTAACGGGGCCGCATACATGTATTGGAAACAACGCATGTTAATTTTTCTTGAAGCTAGTGGTATTGATATTCTAGATGCTGTAGAAAATGGACCATTTGTGCCAACCATAGCAGGTACAGGTGAATCAGCAATCCTAAAGCCAAAAAGTGACTGGACTGATGAAGACAAAAAGAAGGTTGGGTACAACGCCAAAGCAAAGAACATTATAACTGCAGCCTTGAGTCATGATGAATTCTTCAGAGTCTCAAATTGCAAAACAGCAAAACAAATGTGGGATACACTTCAGCAAACGCATGAAGGAACCACAGATGTAAAGAGAGCTCGAATAAACACTCTCATGCACGAGTACGAATTGTTTAGCATGAAGAAAGAAGAATCAGTAAACGACATGCAGACCCGATTCACGCACATAGTCAACAACCTGAATGCCTTAGGCAAAGAGATTGATAATGATCAGCAAATTAGTAAAATAATGAGATGTTTGACTAGAGAATGGCAGCCAAAAATCACTGCCATTGCAGAATCCAAGGATCTAGGAAGCATGACAATAGCTACATTGTTTGGAAAACTGAGAGAGCATGAGATGGAATTACATCGACTAAATGAAGCTGAGCAAATTGACAGGAAACGTAAAGGATTGTCGTTGAAAGCCCAAACACAACAGTCCAAATCTGAACATGAGACCAGCTCAGATGAATCAAGCAGTGAGGATGATGAAGAACCTGAACTGGGACTACTTGTCAAAAGATTTAAGAAATTTCTGAAAAAGAAAGACAGTAAATTCAGAAAGCAATCAAGCTCGAAAAACAATGACAGTAAAACAGTTACATGCTACGAATGTGGCAAACCTGGTCATATAAAAGCTGATTGTTACAAGCTGCAGAACAAGAACAAAAATTCCAAACCTAAAGGCAAGGAACCAGCTCAGAAAAACAGAAAAGCATACATTGCGTGGAATGACAACGAAGATTCGTCCACATCTTCTGAAACGGAAGAAGCGAATCTGTGTCTTATGGCTAAAACGGATTCTGAATCAGAAAGTGAGGTAAGCTCTTAATATAATCCTTCTTTTGATGAACTGCAAGATGCATTTAACGAACTGCATGCTGAATATGTTAAATCTGTTAAGCAATTAGTAAACACTAAGAAAATGCTTGAACAACAATGTAAATTGTATGATCAAATGAAAAATGACTATAAAAAGATTGAAGACTTATGTGAACAACTGAAAAAGGACTCACATGATAAATCTGCCAAATGCATTGATCTTGAGAATTCTGTTGCATTATTGAAGTCTGATTTATTGAAACTCTCTAGTAGCAAGGATAAACTAAATGATATTCTTAGCAACCAGAGAAGTGTCAATATAAAATCTGGACTTGGTTTTAATAGCAAAAAGCATGCAAATCGGAATATGACTAAACGTGGCATAGGTTATGAAAATGTTAAAAATAACCAAAAATATGCTAAGTCTAGTCATTTGCATAATGTCTTTGTCAAACCGAAACAGTTTGCATCCTCTGCTGTCACTTGTCATTTCTGTTGTAGAAAAGGACATTTTGTTTACAATTGCAAATTTAAAAGACTTGCCAATAGAGGATGTAAACAGATTTGGAAAATGAAGACACAAGATGTTAAAATTAACCCCCCAGGACCCAATTTGTATTGGGGACCCGAATGCAAATTCTAATCCTATTGCAGGTATGCTTGAGATCCACAAAACACCAATGGTATCTTGATAGTGGATGCTCAAAGCATATGACAGGGGACAAATCAATGTTTGTGTCCCTTAATCTGAAAGAAGGTGGTTTCGTAAAGTACGGCGATAACAACAAGGGCAAGATATGCGGTGAAGGTAACATTGGCAGCAAATCAACTGCCATAATTAAAAATGTCTTATATGTGGAAGGGCTGAAACATAACCTTCTAAGTATAAGTCAGCTGTGTGACAATGGTTTTCAAGTAAGCTTTTCACCACTCTCTTGCATAATTGAAAACAAGCATGACAAAAGCATGAAATTAGTAGGTAATAGAGTTAATAATATATACATGTTAGATTTAACTGATATGCCTGTTAATTCTGCCTGTTGCTTATTATCAAATGCTGATGAAACATGGTTATGGCATAAACGCATTGCACACATTCATATTGATCATCTGAATAGACTTGTTAGCAAGCAGTTAGTCATAGGCCTTCCCAATAGAAAGTTTTCTAAAGATAGGCTGTGTGACTCCTGTGAGCAAAGCAAGCTTGTTAAGTCTTCTTTTCCCCCTATAGATATGGTCAAAACCAATAGGGTTTTACAACTTATCCACATGGATTTGTTTGGACCATCTCAGAATAGAAGTTTTGGTGGTAACTTGTATGGTTTTGTGTTGATCGATGATTATTCTCGGTTCACATGGACATATTTTCTGACTCATAAAAGTGACACTTTTTCTGTCTTTAAAAAGTTCGCGAAATTGGTTCAAAATGAAACAAGTCAGAAAATTATATCCATCAAGAGTGATCATGGAGGTGAATTCCAAAATGATTCTTTTGATACTTTCTGTGAAGAGAATGGCATACATCACATGTTTTCAGCCCCTAGGACACCTCAGCAGAATGGTGTAGTGGAGAGAAAGAATAGGTCTTTAGAAGAGTTGGCTAGGACCATGCTGAAAGACTCAAATACTCCCAAGTATTTCTGGGCTGATGCGATTAACACTGCCACACATGTTATCAATAGAGTGTTGATTAGGCCCTTTCTTAAGAAAACTCCTTATGAGTTATACAAAGGGAGAAAGCCTAACATCTCCTACTTTAGGATTTTTGGGTGTAAGTGCTTTGTGTTAAACAATGGCAAGGGACATCTAGGTAAATTTGATCCTAAAGCAGACGAGGGCATCTTTTTGGGGTATTCCCAGGTTAGTAAGGCCTATAGAATCTACAATAAAAGAACCAAAACTATAGAGGAGTCTGTCCATGTCAAATTTGATGAAAACTTGAACAGCACTCTTACTACAGTTGGTAACTCATTGGACGATATTGTTGATTCTGAACCTATAGAAACCAGTGAACCTGAACCTCCAACCAATCCTGACTGCGTAGAACCAATTAGGGAAGATGATCTACCCAAAGAGTGGAAGTTTGCCAAGAACCATCCCATAGACAATATTATTGGAGAGATTTCAAAAGGTGTCTCAACCAGAAAATCCCTTAGAGAATTTTGCAACCTTACAGCCTTTGTTTCCCAAGTAGAACCCAAAAACATTAAAGAAGCACTTTTGGACCCTGACTGGATAATAGCCATGCAAGAGGAGTTAAACCAGTTTGAGAGGAACAAAGTGTGGGAGCTAGTACCTAAACCAGTAAACCAGCATATCATAGGAACTAGGTGGGTGTTTAGGAACAAGCTAGATGAGAATGGTGTTATAACTAGAAATAAAGCTAGGTTAGTGGCCAAGGGTTACAACCAAGAGGAGGGAGTAGATTTTGATGAAACCTATGCCCCTATAGCAAGACTAGAAGCCATTAGAATCCTCCTTGCTTATGCTTGTATAATGGACTTTAAGCTTTATCAAATGGATGTGAAAAGTGCCTTTCTCAATGGTGAGATCCAAGAGGAAGTTTTTGTTAGCCAAACACCTGGTTTTGAAAATACAGAATTTCCAAATCATGTCTACAAGCTAACAAAAGCTCTCTATGGATTGAAACAAGCTCCTAGAGCTTGGTATGAGAAACTTAGCAACTTTCTCATTTCACAAAATTTCTTAAGAGGAAATGTGGATAAAACTCTTTTCATACAAACTACTGATAAAGATATCTTGCTGGTCCAAGTTTATGTTGATGACATAATATTTGGATCTACAAATGATAAGCTATGCAAAAATTTTGAAAATCTAATGAAAGGTCAATTTGAAATGTCAATGATGGGTGAACTGTCATACTTTTTGGGATTTTAAATTAACCAAAGCAAGCAAGGTATCTTCATTAGTCAAACAAAATATTGTAATGACTTGATAAAGAAATTTTCATTTGATAGCTTCAAACCCATTGATACACCTATGAGCCAAGGAAACCTTTTAGATAGAGATGAGTTGGGTAAACCAGTGGATGTTACAAGGTATAGAGGCATGATAGGATCATTGCTCTATCTCACAGCAAGCAGGCCTGACATCATGTTTAGTGTTTGTTTGTGTGCGAGGTATCAATCAAATCCTAAAGAGTCTCACCTTAGTGCAGTTAAGAGGATTTTCAGATATTTAGTTGGAACTAGGAACCTTGGTTTATGGTATCCTAAGGGATCAACTTGTTCTTTGGTTGGGTATTCAGATTCAGATTTTGCTGGGTGCAAACTGGATAGGAAGAGTACCTCAGGTACTTGTCATTTGCTGGGTAATTCACTTGTATCTTGGTTCAGCAAGAAGCAAACCAGTATCGCTTTGTCAACAGCAGAAGCTGAGTACATTGCAGCTGGAAGTTGCTGTGCTCAGATCATGTGGATGAAACAGCATTTGTTAGA
>JBBPBR010001209.1:27407-47889 GCA_037974775.1 Cicer pinnatifidum | reverse complement strand
GCTGACGCAATGAAGGAAATATCACAAAGGAAAAAGAAAAAGAATACTCCACAGAAAAAGACTACTCCAAAGAAATCAACTGCTCCTCCACCTAATCAAGCTGATGAATTCAAACTTCCGCAAGCTTTTGTAAATCGGAAAATACACGAAGCTCGCGTCTTGGACTTCAGCTACTTCGACAGTAATGGTTTTTCATTTCAAAACCATCTCCGGTTTCATGGTTTAGAAGACTTTTTATCATGTTCGCTTGATACATATCCGAATCTTATACGGATATTCTACTCAAATTTCAAGATGACCGACACCGGCTTCAAAGCAATAGTCAAAGGGAAGAAGATTTCGATGTCTTTCGAAGAGTTCTCTACTCTGTCAGGACTTCCCTACTTTGGAAACTCAGTGGATGGCAGCACCGAAGCAGACGCTGATGACGACGGATGGGAAGAGTATCTGGATAGGCAAGCAGCTGTGCAGGATCTTATGGTCGAAGGGTTCGTGGAATCTGTTTCACTCCCTATAGGCCAGATGAAGGTTCAGCAACGGATGCTGATGTACGCCCTCACCCGGATGCTGGTTCCACGTTCCGGAAATCACGCAGTTGTGCAACGGCTGGATATCGTGCTACTGTGGGGTCGATGCAAAGAGCTCAAGATGAGCTGGGCATGGATTGTTCTCAGGCACATGCTAGAAGCTGCTCAAGGGAAATTGGTACTTCCGTATCCACAGCTCGTCACGAAGATTCTCACTCACTTCAAGGTATCTCTGAAGGGTGAAGAAGTCTCGAAGACCGTCCTAACATTTGGTGAATCCATCGTGAACCAAATGCAGCTGCGAAAAGTCAATGGAGTTTGGAAGCGACCTCAGACCTCTACTGAACAAACCCAGCAAGGTGTTGAACAAACAGCTACGGAGAATGTTTCAGCAGAATCGGAAGTGCTCACCAAACTGCTTGAATTTATGGCAGCACAAGCAGTTCACAACGCTAAGATGGAGGCATCTCATGAAAGGATTGAAGCTGCTATTCAGAAGATTCAAGCAGACCAAAATCAGATGGCGCAAGACGTGGCAGCTATTCAGGAACATCTGGGCATTAAGTTGTCCTTCAGCGATGTTGTTGAAATAGGAAGACAGGCGGCTGAAGAACCTGCTCCAACAACAGTAGAGGTTGCTGCAACTCATGGTGAGGAGACACCTGCTGAGGTTAATACAGCGGTCTCAGCCTCATCCCCTGCTAATAATGAGGACCAGCATCTCTAGGCGTTTAGGACCTTAGGCTTCTTAGTTTTGTTTGTCTTTGTTTCTTTTTGCTTTCATTTTGTAATGATCATGATGAATGTAATTCTGTTTGATTTATGAACCTTGAGATTGTTAATCATTTCAAATGCTGCATTTCATTTTCATATTGTCTAGTGCGCGCCATAATCTGTTTTGTACACTATTCCAAAATTGTTTTCAACTAAGTTAAAATATTACTGGCATTACTGCTTGTTATTACTAATCTTTTCTAGATTCTTTGTAGAGCAGTATTCAGGTTTGCTCAGGGGGAGCAAACATTTCTCTTTCACCACTTTTTGCCTTAACTGACAAAAGGGGGAGAGAAATTATAACTTGTGCTAACTGTAATTTCTTTATTGCTTTATTTTATCAGTTTTATTGCTCCTAATCCTTATCTTTACTATCTATGAATATTGAACTTAGGGGGAGCTCTACTAAAACTGTTACTCATAATTCTTTTTTTCTCAAGTTAAAATTGCATGTTTGTCACTTAAATCAAAAAGGGGGAGATTGTTAGACATATGTTCGTTTTTGATGTTATTGACAAGCATCCAATTTGAAATACATCTAACATTGTCAACTGAGAAAAATTTCAGGAACAACAAATTCAATCCTACATACTCAAGACAAATTGCTTGGAACTCAAAGAATTAACAAAATCTTGATGATCCATGAGCACATCGATTAGTACAATCGATTCTATAACAGGGTTGAATAAGTTTACAAAGTTTGGTGTTACCCAATCGATTAGCACAATCGATTTGTACCTCCTTGAAGAAATCAAACGGGCTATCAATCGATTCTCCAAATCGATTGGTACACATATTGGAAAATAAATTGTACAAGTCAGAGAGCCAGTTTGCCACAAATCGATTAGGCACATCGATTGAGTGAATCACTAAGACCAAACTGATTGTTTAAATCGATTAGACAAATCGATTGACATTCTTACTGAAATTAAAATGTGCAAGTCAGTAGCACGTTTTGCAGGCAATCGATTTGGCAAATCGATTGAAATAATCACATCTTTAATTTTGTTTTTGTCTACATCGATTGAAACAATCGATTGTTAATGTCCCAGAGCCAAACCTGTTTACTAAATCGATTAGGCCAATCGATTCACTAAAACAAGTTTCAAAATAACTTAGGTCTGGAACATACACAATCGATTACTACAATCTGTGTATATACATCTGTGTAATAAAAGTTGGTATCAATCGACTTGGTAAATCGATTGAATAACCCAACTGATGAAAAGTACTTCAGACTTAAAATCCACAATCGATTGGCACAATCGATTGACATAAAAGTTTTATAAACAGAGATGACTGAATGGTAAAATCGATTAAGCACATCGATGGTTTTGATCTCGTTGTTTGAACAAAACACATCAAGTCGATTCTGCAAATCGATTTAATTATATACTGTCATCAAAGTCTGAAGAACTACTTAAAATAATCGATTGAGTAAATCGATTAGTATGTACAGTTTCAAGATTCAAGAAAAACAAGACTCGCGAAATCGATTGAGGAAATCGATTAACCAGCATTATGACTTTAATGAATCGATTGGATAAATCGATGCATATGTTGTTTTTCCTGAAACTATATAAACTGTTTTTCAGTCTCTTCTTAAAATATACAACAACGTACACATAACTTTCTGATATCTTTGTTTCTCACTGTGAAATAACTTTGAACATTACTTTTTCAGTTATGAAGATTCATCTTTCATGATCCACAAGAACTGAGAAAGATTGCTGGAGAAACAACTTTTGAGAAGAAGACTGCTGAAGAAATTTCTGTGTAATTTCTGATTAGATACATCTGTAAACAAATTCTTAAAACAAATAACATTGAGAAATCCAGTCTTAACTGGTAGTTATCTTCTGTGATTGAGAGGTCTCATCAAGAAGAAACTTGACTGTAATCTTGGAAGAGTTTATGGGAGATAAACTCTGGGATTCAGGGAGATAAGAATAGAATAGAAAGAATCGTTTTAGATTGATAGGCGAGGAGCTAGAACATCTGTAAACGGATTCTGAGATATTCTATTGGAAAGGCCAAGATTGGATTTGATCTTGGGACTGGACGTAGGTCGTTCAACAACGGCTGAACCAGTATAAATCACTGCGTACAATCTTTCTTACCCTTATCTCTTTTTAATTTCTGCAGTGTGTATTTGTTTGATATTGATTGAGTACTTGAATATCTTTCTGCATATTTTGATATTACATGAAAGACTGTTTCCAGCATGATTGTAAGTGAATCAATATCTTGAACAATAAACGTAACTGGTGCATCTCTCAATATATTCTTTGATCCATATACTTTGTGCATTCATTTGTATTGTAATTTTGGGACCTTATTTGATGCTATGTTTAATAAATGTACGATTTGTTAAACTGCTGCGCATATCTCTAAAAATAGGTAATCTTCCGCATAATTTTCATTTAACAGAGGTTACTGGTACCAACAATTGGTATCAGAGCCAATTTTTGTTAGAGTAACTCTCATCAAAAATCATGACCTCTGATTTCCTAGGAGAGGGTGCATCATTAGCTAGGCCTCCCGCTTTTAACGGGGCCGCATACATGTATTGGAAACAACGCATGTTAATTTTTCTTGAAGCTAGTGGTATTGATATTCTAGATGCTGTAGAAAATGGACCATTTGTGCCAACCATAGCAGGTACAGGTGAATCAGCAATCCTAAAGCCAAAAAGTGACTGGACTGATGAAGACAAAAAGAAGGTTGGGTACAACGCCAAAGCAAAGAACATTATAACTGCAGCCTTGAGTCATGATGAATTCTTCAGAGTCTCAAATTGCAAAACAGCAAAACAAATGTGGGATACACTTCAGCAAACGCATGAAGGAACCACAGATGTAAAGAGAGCTCGGATAAATACTCTCATGCACGAGTACGAATTGTTTAGCATGAAGAAAGAAGAATCAGTAAACGACATGCAGACCCGATTCACGCACATAGTCAACAACTTGAATGCCTTAGGCAAAGAGATTGATAATGATCAGCAAATTAGTAAAATAATCAGATGTTTGACTAGAGAATGGCAGCCAAAAATCACTGCCATTGCAGAATCCAAGGATCTAGGAAGCATGACAATAGCTACATTGTTTGGAAAACTGAGAGAGCATGAGATGGAACTACATCGACTAAATGAAGCTGAGCAAATTGACAGGAAACGTAAAGGATTGTCGTTGAAAGCCCAAACACAACAGTCCAAATCTGAACATGAGACCAGCTCAGATGAATCAAGCAGTGAGGATGATGAAGAACCTGAACTGGGACTACTTGTCAAAAGATTTAAGAAATTTCTGAAAAAGAAAGACAGTAAATTCAGAAAGCAATCCAGCTCAAAAAACAATGACAGTAAAACAGTTACATGCTACGAATGTGGCAAACCTGGTCATATAAAAGCTGATTGTTACAAGCTGCAGAACAAGAACAAAAATTCCAAACCTAAAGGCAAGGAACCAGCTCAGAAAAACAGAAAAGCATACATTGCGTGGAATGACAACGAAGATTCGTCCACATCTTCTGAAACGGAAGAAGCGAATCTGTGTCTTATGGCTAAAACGGATTCTGAATCAGAAAGTGAGGTAAGCTCTCAATATAATCCTTCTTTTGATGAACTGCAAGATGCATTTAACGAACTGCATGCTGAATATGTTAAATCTGTTAAGCAATTAGTAAACACTAAGAAAATGCTTGAACAACAATGTAAATTGCATGATCAAATGAAAAATGATTATAAAAAGATTGAGGACTTATGTGAACAACTGAAAAAGGACTCACATGATAAATCTGCCAAATGCATTGATCTTGAGAATTCTGTTGCATTATTGAAGTCTGATTTATTGAAACTCTCTAGTAGCAAGGATAAACTAAATGATATTCTTAGCAACCAGAGAAGTGTCAATATAAAATCTGGACTTGGTTTTAATAGCAAAAAGCATGCAAATAGGAATATGACTAAACATGGCATAGGTTATGAAAATGTTAAATATCACCAAAAATATGCTAAGTCTAGTCATTTGCATAATGTCTTTGTCAAACCGAAACAGTTTGCATCCTCTGCTGTCACTTGTCATTTCTGTTGTAGAAAAGGACATTTTGTTTACAATTGCAAATTTAAAAGACTTGCCAATAGAGGATGTAAACAGATTTGGAAAATGAAGACACAAGATGTTAAAATTAACCCCCCAGGACCCAATTTGTATTGGGGACCTGAATGCAAATTCTAATCCTATTGCAGGTATGCTTGAGATCCACAAAACACCTTGAGATTGTTAATCATTTCAACTGCTGCATTTCATTTTCATATTGTCTAGTGCGCGCCATAATCTGTTTATATTTTGTACACTATTCCAAAATTGTTTTCAACTAAGTTATAATATTACTGGCATTACTACTTGTTATTACTAATCTTTTCTAGATTCTTTGTAGAGCAGTATTCAGGTTTGCTACAACCTCAGGGGGAGCAAACATTTCTCTTTCACCACTTTTTGCCTTAACTGACAAAAGGGGGAGAGAAATTATAACTTGTGCTAACTGTAATTTCTTTATTGCTTTATTTTATCAGTTTTATTGCTCTAATCCTTATCTTTACTCTCTATGAATATTGAACTTAGGGGGAGCTCTACTAAAACTGTTACTTATAATTCCTTTGAATTTTTTTTCTCAAGTTAAAATTGCATGTTTGTCACTTAAATCAAAAAGGGGGAGATTGTTAGACATATGTTCGTTTTTGATGTTATTGACAAGCATCCAATTTGAAATACATCTAACACTGTCAACTGAGAAAAATTTCAGGAACAACAAATTCAATCCTACATACTCGAGACAATTGCTTGGAACTCAAGGAATCAACAAAATCTTGATGATCCATGAGCACATCGATTAGTACAATCGATTCTATAACAGGGTTGAATAGGTTTATAAAGTTTGGTGTTACCCAATCGATTAGCACAATCGATTTGTACATCCTTGAAGAAATCAAACGGGCTATCAATCGATTCTCCAAATCGATTGGTACACCTATTGGAAAATAAATTGTGCAAGTCAGAGAGCTAGTTTGCCACAAATCGATTAGGCACATCGATTGAGTAAATCACTAAGACTGAACTGATTGTTTACATCGATTAGACAAATCGATTGACATTCTTACTGAAATTAAAATGTGCAAGTCAGTAGCACGTTTTGCAGGCAATCGATTTGGCAAATCGATTGAATTAATCACATCTTTAATTTTGTTTTGTCTACATCGATTGAAACAATCGATTGTTAATGTCCCAGAGCCAAACCTGTTTACTAAATCGATTAGGCAAATCGATTCATTAAAACAAGTTTCAAAATAACTTAGGTCTGGAACATACACAATCGATTACTACAATCTGCTTATATACATCTGTGTTATAAATGTTGGTATCAATCGACTTGGTAAATCGATTGAATAACCCAACTGATGAAAAGTACTTCAGACTTAAAATCCACAATCGATTGGCACAATCGATTGACATAAAAGTTTTATAAACAGAGATGACTGAATGGTTAAATCGATTAAGCACATCGATGGTTTTGATCTCGTTGTTTGAACAAAACACATCAAGTCGATTCTGCAAATCGATTTAATTATATTCTGTCATCAAAGTCTGAAGAACTACTTAAAATAATCGATTGAGTAAATCGATTAGAATGTACAGTTTCAAGATTCAAGAAAAACAAGACTCGCGAAATCGATTGAGGAAATCGATTAACCAGCATTATGACTTTAATGAATCGATTGGGTAAATCGATGCATATGTTGTTTTTCCTGAAACTATATAAACTGTTTTTCAATCTCTTCTTCTAAGATATACAACAACGTACACATAACTTTCTGATATCTTTGTTTCTCACTGTGAAATAACTTTGAACATTACTTTTTCAGTCATGAAGATTCATCTTTCATGATCCACAAGAACTGAGAAAGATTGCTGGAGAAACAACTTTAGAGAAGAAGACTGCTGAAGAAATTTCTGTGTAATTTCTGTTTAGATACATCTGTAAACAAATTCTTAAAACAAATAACATTGAGAAATCCAGTCTTAACTGGTGGTTATCTTCTGTGATTGAGAGGTCTCATCAAGAAGAAACTTGACTGTAATCTTGGAAGAGTTTATGGGAGATAAACTCTGGGATTCAGGGAGATAAGAATAGAATAGAAAGAATCGTTTTAGATTGATAGGCGAGGAGCTAGAACATCTGTAAACGGATTCTGAGATATTCTATTGGAAAGGCCAAGATTGGATTTGATCTTGGGACTGGATGTAGGTCGTTCAACAACGGCTGAACCAGTATAAATCAATGCGTACAATCTTTCTTACCCTTATCTCTTTTTAATTTCTGCAGTGTGTATTTGTTTGATATTGATTGAGTACTTGAATATCTTTCTGCATATTTTGATATTACATGAAAGACTGTTTCCAGCATGATTGTAAGTGAATCAATATCTTGAACAATAAACGTAACTGGTGCATCTCTCAATATATTCTTTGATCCATATACTTTGTGCATTCATTTGTATTGTAGTTTTGGGACCTTATTCTGATGCTGTGTTTAATAAATGTACGATTTGTTAAACTGCTGCGCATATCTCTAAAAATAGGTAATCTTCCGCATAATTTTCATTTAACAGAGGTTACTGGTACCAACAATTGGTATCAGAGCCAATTTTTGTTAGAGTAACTCTCATCAAAAATCATGACCTCTGATTTCCTAGGAGAGGGTGCATCATTAGCTAGGCCTCCCGCTTTTAACGGGGCCGCATACATGTATTGGAAACAACGCATGTTAATTTTTCTTGAAGCTAGTGGTATTGATATTCTAGATGCTGTAGAAAATGGACCATTTGTGCCAACCATAGCAGGTACAGGTGAATCAGCAATCCTAAAGCCAAAAAGTGACTGGACTGATGAAGACAAAAAGAAGGTTGGGTACAACGCCAAAGCAAAAAACATTATAACTGCAGCCTTGAGTCATGATGAATTCTTCAGAGTCTCAAATTGCAAAACAGCAAAACAGATGTGGGATACACTTCAGCAAACGCATGAAGGAACCACAGATGTAAAGAGAGCTCGGATAAACACTCTCATGCACGAATACGAATTGTTTAGCATGAAGAAAGAAGAATCAGTAAACGACATGCAGACCCGATTCACGCACATAGTCAACAACCTGAATGCCTTAGGCAAAGAGATTGATAATGATCAGCAAATTAGTAAAATAATGAGATGTTTGACTAGAGAATGGCAGCCAAAAATCACTGCCATTGCAGAATCCAAGGATCTAGGAAGCATGACAATAGCTACATTGTTTGGAAAACTGAGAGAGCATGAGATGGAATTACATCGACTAAATGAAGCTGAGCAGATTGACAGGAAACGTAAAGGATTGTCGTTGAAAGCCCAAACACAACAGTCCAAAACTGAACATGAGACCAGCTCAGATAAATCAAGCAGTGAGGATGATGAAGAACCTGAACTGGGATTACTTGTCAAAAGATTTAAGAAATTTCTGAAAAAGAAAGACAGTAAATTCAGAAAGCAATCCAGCTCGAAAAACAATGACAGTAAAACAGTTACATGCTACGAATGTGGCAAACCTGGTCATATAAAAGCTGATTGTTACAAGCTGCAGAACAAGAACAAAAATTCCAAATCTAAAGGCAAAGAACCAGCTCAGAAAAACAGAAAAGCATACATTGCATGGAATGACAACGAAGATTCGTCCACATCTTCTGAAACGGAAGAAGCGAATCTGTGTCTTATGGCTAAAACGGATTCTGAATCAGAAAGTGAGGTAAGCTCTCAATATAATCCTTCATTTGATGAACTGCAAGATGCATTTAACGAACTGCATGCTGAATATGTTAAATCTGTTAAGCAATTAGTAAACACTAAGAAAACGCTTGAACAACAATGTAAATTGAATGATCAAATGAAAAATGACTATAAGAAGATTGAGAACTTATGTGAACAATTGAAAAAGGACTCACATGAAAAATCTGCCAAATGCATTGATCTTGAGAATTCTGTTGCATTATTGAAGTCTGATTTATTGAAACTCTCTAGTAGCAAGGATAAACTAAATGATATTCTTAGCAACCAGAGAAGTGTCAATATAAAATCTGGACTTGGTTTTAATAGCAAAAAGCATGCAAATCGAAATATGACTAAACATGGCATAGGTTATGAAAATGTTAAACATAATCAAAAATTTGCTAAGCCTAGTCATTTGCATAATGTCTTTGTCAAACCAAAACAGTTTGCATCCTCTGCTGTCACTTGTCATTTCTGTTGTAGAAAAGGACATTTTGTTTACAATTGCAAATTTAAAAGACTTGCCAATAGAGGATGTAAACAGATTTGGAAAATGAAGACACAAGATGTTAAAATTAACCCCCCAGGACCCAATTTGTATTGGGGACCTAAATGCAAATTCTAATCCTATTGCAGGTATGCTTGAGATCCACAAAACACCAATGGTATCTTGATAGTGGATGCTCAAAGCATATGACAGGGGACAAATCAATGTTTGTATCCCTCAATCTGAAAGAAGGTGGTTTCGTAAAGTACGGCGATAACAACAAGGGCAAGATATGCGGTGAAGGTAACATTGGCAGCAAATCAACTGCCATAATTAAAAATGTCTTATATGTGGAAGGGCTGAAACATAACCTTCTAAGTATAAGTCAGCTGTGTGACAATGGTTTTCAAGTAAGCTTTTCACCACTCTCTTGCACAATTGAAAACAAGCATGACAAAAGCATGAAATTAGTAGGTAATAGAGTTAATAATATATACATGTTAGATTTAACTGATATGCCTGTTAATTCTGCCTGTTGCTTATTATCAAATGCTGATGAAACATGGTTATGGCATAAACGCATTGCACACATTCATATTGATCATCTGAATAGACTTGTTAGCAAGCAGTTAGTCATAGGCCTTCCCAATAGAAAGTTTTCTAAAGATAGGCTGTGTGACTCCTGTGAGCAAAGCAAGCTTGTTAAGTCTTCTTTTCCCCCTATAGATATGGTCAAAACCAATAGGGTTTTACAACATATCCACATGGATTTGTTTGGACCATCTCAGATTAGAAGTTTTGGTGGTAACTTGTATGGTTTTGTGTTGATCGATGATTATTCTCGGTTCACATGGACATATTTTCTGACTCATAAAAGTGACGCTTTTTCTGTTTTTAAAAAGTTCGCGAAATTAGTTCAAAATGAAACAAGTCAGAAAATTATATCCATCAAGAGTGATCATGGAGGTGAATTCCAAAATGATTCTTTTGATACTTTCTGTGAAGAGAATGGCATACATCACATGTTTTCAGCCCCTAGGACACCTCAGCAGAATGGTGTAGTGGAGAGAAAGAATAGGTCTTTAGAAGAGTTGGCTAGGACCATGCTGAAAGACTCAAATACTCCCACGTATTTCTGGGCTGATGCGATTAACACTGCCACACATGTTATCAATAGAGTGTTGATTAGGCCTTTTCTTAAGAAAACTCCTTATGAGTTATACAAAGGGAGAAAGCCTAACATCTCCTACTTTAGGATTTTTGGGTGTAAGTGCTTTGTGTTAAACAATGGCAAGGGACATCTAGGTAAATTTGATCCTAAAGCAGACGAGGGCATCTTTTTGGGGTATTCCCAGGTTAGTAAGGCATATAGAATCAAAAATGCTCTATCTCACAGCAAGCAGGCCTGACATCATGTTCAGTGTTTGTTTGTGTGCGAGGTATCAATCAAATCCTAAAGAGTCTCACCTTAGTGCAGTTAAGAGGATTTTCAGATATTTAGTTGGAACTAGGAACCTTGGTTTATGGTATCCTAAGGGATCAACTTGTTCTTTGGTTGGGTATTCAGATTCAGATTTTGCTGGGTGCAAACTGGATAGGAAGAGTACCTCTGGTACTTGTCATTTGCTGGGTAATTCACTTGTATCTTGGTTCAGCAAGAAGCAAACCAGTATCGCTTTGTCAACAGCAGAAGCTGAGTACATTGCAGCTGGAAGTTGCTGTGCTCAGATCATGTGGATGAAACAGCATTTGTTAGACTTTGGTGTGGACTTAGGAACTGTTCCTATCTTGTGCGACAACACAAGTGCGATCAGCATCACTAAGAACCCAGTTATGCATTCCAGGACCAAGCATATCGAGATTCGGCATCACTTCATTCGAGATCAGTTTCAGTGTGGGAATATCAAGTTGGAATACGTCAACACAACTGAACAGCTGGCAGACATCTTCACCAAAGCATTGCCAAAGGAAAGTTTCCGTCACATTAGGATGAAATTAGGCATAATTGATCCTAGTCAGATCTGAATTATGTGTCAAATCGATTTGCGAAATCGATTGTCCTGTGATTACACATGAAAATGTGTTACACAATCGATTGACCTAATCGATGTGACCAATAATATGTCTTTTTTTATCAAAACTGTGAACACGAAATCGATTTGGGAAATCGATTGATTTATATGTGGTTTTTTATTTCTTTAAAAGAATCGATTTGGTAAATCGATGCTGAGGCAGGTATTTTCTGAACTGAGATGAAAGTCTTCTGAAATTGCTCGAAATCGATTTGGGAAATCGATTGAGCCTGTTGATTTCTTTAAAAAGAATCGATTGGGGACATCGACTCTGAGTTAGTTGTTGAAGTGTATTCTGAGTTAAACTGATGTGAGAACTGTTAAGTTGATACGAAATCGATTTGGGTAATCGATTGCGTAACTTCATGAATCGATTTGGGTAATCGATTGGCATAGTTACCGTTACAGTTTTTACTAGCCGTTGCAGGATCTAACGGCTCTGTTGGTTGATCTTCCCCAGTAACGGTCATCAAATCGATTAGAGAAATCGATTTCTGGATTTTTTTCTATAAAAGGAACAGTAACAATCGATTTTCCATCCTTTTCCAATCTTCCTAATCGATTGCAACTTCAATTTTCTGCAATATTTCTCAAAAAGTCTCTGTTTTCAACTCCCAAACACTTTTCTTTCCTTCAAATCTTCATCGTGTCACAACTTTTTTTTATGGCTCGTGTTAAGCAAACTCAACCCCGAACCCCTTCTCTTTCACCTTCATCTTCTTCATCTAGTGGGAGGACTCCGTCTCCACCACCCACTCTTCCAAAACGGGTACCAATACCTACACACAAGATTGCTTCTCAAGATAAGGGTAAAGGTATTGCCCCTGATCAAGGTAAACCCAAAAAGAGAAAGGAAGCTCCGACTGAAAAATTGCTAGCTGACGCAATGAAGGAAATATCACAAAGGAAAAAGAAAAAGAATACTCCACAGAAAAAGACTACTCCAAAGAAATCAACTGCTCCTCCACCTAATCAAGCTGATGAATTCAAACTTCCGCAAGCTTTTGTAAATCGGAAAATACACGAAGCTCGCGTCTTGGACTTCAGCTACTTCGACAGTAATGGTTTTTCATTTCAAAACCATCTCCGGTTTCATGGTTTAGAAGACTTTTTATCATGTTCGCTTGATACATATCCGAATCTTATACGGATATTCTACTCAAATTTCAAGATGACCGACACCGGCTTCAAAGCAATAGTCAAAGGGAAGAAGATTTCGATGTCTTTCGAAGAGTTCTCTACTCTGTCAGGACTTCCCTACTTTGGAAACTCAGTGGATGGCAGCACCGAAGCAGACGCTGATGACGACGGATGGGAAGAGTATCTGGATAGGCAAGCAGCTGTGCAGGATCTTATGGTCGAAGGGTTCGTGGAATCTGTTTCACTCCCTATAGGCCAGATGAAGGTTCAGCAACGGATGCTGATGTACGCCCTCACCCGGATGCTGGTTCCACGTTCCAGAAATCACGCAGTTGTGCAACGGCTGGATATCGTGCTACTGTGGGGTCTATGCAAAGAGCTCAAGATGAGCTGGGCATGGATTGTTCTCAGGCACATGCTAGAAGCTGCTCAAGGGAAATTGGTACTTCCGTATCCACAGCTCGTCACGAAGATTCTCACTCACTTCAAGGTATCTCTGAAGGGTGAAGAAGTCTCGAAGACCGTCCTAACATTTGGTGAATCCATCGTGAACCAAATGCAGCTGCGAAAAGTCAATGGAGTTTGGAAGCGACCTCAGACCTCTACTGAACAAACCCAGCAAGGTGTTGAACAAACAGCTGCGGAGAATGTTTCAGCAGAATCGGAAGTGCTCACCAAACTGCTTGAATTTATGGCAGCACAAGCAGTTCACAACGCTAAGATGGAGGCATCTCATGAAAGGATTGAAGCTGCTATTCAGAAGATTCAAGCAGACCAAAATCAGATGGCGCAAGACGTGGCAGCTATTCAGGAACATCTGGGCATTAAGTTGTCCTTCAGCGATGTTGTTGAAATAGGAAGACAGGCGGCTGAAGAACCTGCTCCAACAACAGTAGAGGTTGCTGCAACTCATGGTAAGGAGACACCTGCTGAGGTTAATACAGCGGTCTCAGCCTCATCCCCTGCTAATAATGAGGACCAGCATCTCTAGGCGTTTAGGACCTTAGGCTTCTTAGTTTTGTTTGTCTTTGTTTCTTTTTGCTTTCGTTTTGTAATGATCATGATGAATGTAATTCTGTTTGATTTATGAACCTTGAGATTGTTAATCATTTCAAATGCTGCATTTCATTTTCATATTGTCTAGTGCGCGCCATAATCTGTTTTGTACACTATTCCAAAATTGTTTTCAACTAAGTTAAAATATTACTGGCATTACTGCTTGTTATTACTAATCTTTTCTAGATTCTTTGTAGAGCAGTATTCAGGTTTGCTCAGGGGGAGCAAACATTTCTCTTTCACCACTTTTTGCCTTAACTGACAAAAGGGGGAGAGAAATTATAACTTGTGCTAACTGTAATTTCTTTATTGCTTTATTTTATCAGTTTTGTTGCTCCTAATCCTTATCTTTACTCTCTATGAATATTGAACTTAGGGGGAGCTCTACTAAAACTGTTACTCATAATTCTTTTTTTCTCAAGTTAAAATTGCATGTTTGTCACTTAAATCAAAAAGGGGGAGATTGTTAGACATATGTTCGTTTTTGATGTTATTGACAAGCATCCAATTTGAAATACATCTAACATTGTCAACTGAGAAAAATTTCAGGAACAACAAATTCAATCCTACATACTCAAGACAAATTGCTTGGAACTCAAAGAATCAACAAAATCTTGATGATCCATGAGCACATCGATTAGTACAATCGATTCTATAACAGGGTTGAATAAGTTTACAAAGTTTGGTGTTACCCAATCGATTAGCACAATCGATTTGTACCTCCTTGAAGAAATCAAACGGGCTATCAATCGATTCTCCAAATCGATTGGTACACATATTGGAAAATAAATTGTACAAGTCAGAGAGCCAGTTTGCCACAAATCGATTAGGCACATCGATTGAGTGAATCACTAAGACCAAACTGATTGTTTAAATCGATTAGACAAATCGATTGACATTCTTACTGAAATTAAAATGTGCAAGTCAGTAGCACGTTTTGCAGACAATCGATTTGGCAAATCGATTGAAATAATCACATCTTTAATTTTGTTTTTGTCTACATCGATTAAAACAATCGATTGTTAATGTCCCAGAGCCAAACCTGTTTACTAAATCGATTAGGCCAATCGATTCACTAAAACAAGTTTCAAAATAACTTAGGTCTGGAACATACACAATCGATTACTACAATCTGTGTATATACATCTGTGTAATAAAAGTTGGTATCAATCGACTTGGTAAATCGATTGAATAACCCAACTGATGAAAAGTACTTCAGACTTAAAATCCACAATCGATTGGCACAATCGATTGACATAAAAGTTTTATAAACAGAGATGACTGAATGGTAAAATCGATTAAGCACATCGATGGTTTTGATCTCGTTGTTTGAACAAAACACATCAAGTCGATTCTGCAAATCGATTTAATTATATACTGTCATCAAAGTCTGAAGAACTACTTAAAATAATCGATTGAGTAAATCGATTAGAATGTACAGTTTCAAGATTCAAGAAAAACAAGACTCGCGAAATCGATTGAGAAAATCGATTAACCAGCATTATGACTTTAATGAATCGATTGGATAAATCGATGCATATGTTGTTTTTCCTGAAACTATATAAACTGTTTTTCAGTCTCTTCTTAAAATATACAACAACGTACACATAACTTTCTGATATCTTTGTTTCTCACTGTGAAATAACTTTGAACATTACTTTTTCAGTTATGAAGATTCATCTTTCATGATCCACAAGAACTGAGAAAGATTGCTGGAGAAACAACTTTTGAGAAGAAGACTGCTGAAGAAATTTCTGTGTAATTTCTGATTAGATACATCTGTAAACAAATTCTTAAAACAAATAACATTGAGAAATCCAGTCTTAACTGGTAGTTATCTTCTGTGATTGAGAGGTCTCATCAAGAAGAAACTTGACTGTAATCTTGGAAGAGTTTATGGGAGATAAACTCTGGGATTCAGGGAGATAAGAATAGAATAGAAAGAATCGTTTTAGATTGATAGGCGAGGAGCTAGAACATCTGTAAACGGATTCTGAGATATTCTATTGGAAAGGCCAAGATTGGATTTGATCTTGGGACTGGACGTAGGTCGTTCAACAACGGCTGAACCAGTATAAATCACTGCGTACAATCTTTCTTACCCTTATCTCTTTTTAATTTCTGCAGTGTGTATTTGTTTGATATTGATTGAGTACTTGAATATCTTTCTGCATATTTTGATATTACATGAAAGACTGTTTCCAGCATGATTGTAAGTGAATCAATATCTTGAACAATAAACGTAACTGGTGCATCTCTCAATATATTCTTTGATCCATATACTTTGTGCATTCATTTGTATTGTAATTTTGGGACCTTATTTGATGCTATGTTTAATAAATGTACGATTTGTTAAACTGCTGCGCATATCTCTAAAAATAGGTAATCTTCCGCATAATTTTCATTTAACAGAGGTTACTGGTACCAACAATTGGTATCAGAGCCAATTTTTGTTAGAGTAACTCTCATCAAAAATCATGACCTCTGATTTCCTAGGAGAGGGTGCATCATTAGCTAGGCCTCCCGCTTTTAACGGGGCCGCATACATGTATTGGAAACAACGCATGTTAATTTTTCTTGAAGCTAGTGGTATTGATATTCTAGATGCTGTAGAAAATGGACCATTTGTGCCAACCATAGCAGGTACAGGTGAATCAGCAATCCTAAAGCCAAAAAGTGACTGGACTGATGAAGACAAAAAGAAGGTTGGGTACAACGCCAAAGCAAAGAACATTATAACTGCAGCCTTGAGTCATGATGAATTCTTCAGAGTCTCAAATTGCAAAACAGCAAAACAAATGTGGGATACACTTCAGCAAACGCATGAAGGAACCACAGATGTAAAGAGAGCTCGGATAAATACTCTCATGCACGAGTACGAATTGTTTAGCATGAAGAAAGAAGAATCAGTAAACGACATGCAGACCCGATTCACGCACATAGTCAACAACTTGAATGCCTTAGGCAAAGAGATTGATAATGATCAGCAAATTAGTAAAATAATCAGATGTTTGACTAGAGAATGGCAGCCAAAAATCACTGCCATTGCAGAATCCAAGGATCTAGGAAGCATGACAATAGCTACATTGTTTGGAAAACTGAGAGAGCATGAGATGGAACTACATCGACTAAATGAAGCTGAGCAAATTGACAGGAAACGTAAAGGATTGTCGTTGAAAGCCCAAACACAACAGTCCAAATCTGAACATGAGACCAGCTCAGATGAATCAAGCAGTGAGGATGATGAAGAACCTGAACTGGGACTACTTGTCAAAAGATTTAAGAAATTTCTGAAAAAGAAAGACAGTAAATTCAGAAAGCAATCCAGCTCAAAAAACAATGACAGTAAAACAGTTACATGCTACGAATGTGGCAAACCTGGTCATATAAAAGCTGATTGTTACAAGCTGCAGAACAAGAACAAAAATTCCAAACCTAAAGGCAAGGAACCAGCTCAGAAAAACAGAAAAGCATACATTGCGTGGAATGACAACGAAGATTCGTCCACATCTTCTGAAACGGAAGAAGCGAATCTGTGTCTTATGGCTAAAACGGATTCTGAATCAGAAAGTGAGGTAAGCTCTCAATATAATCCTTCTTTTGATGAACTGCAAGATGCATTTAACGAACTGCATGCTGAATATGTTAAATCTGTTAAGCAATTAGTAAACACTAAGAAAATGCTTGAACAACAATGTAAATTGCATGATCAAATGAAAAATGATTATAAAAAGATTGAGGACTTATGTGAACAACTGAAAAAGGACTCATATGATAAATCTGCCAAATGCATTGATCTTGAGAATTCTGTTGCATTATTGAAGTCTGATTTATTGAAACTCTCTAGTAGCAAGGATAAACTAAATGATATTCTTAGCAACCAGAGAAGTGTCAATTTAAAATCTGGACTTGGTTTTAATAGCAAAAAGCATGCAAATCGGAATATGACAAAACGTGGCATAGGTTATGAAAATGTTAAAAATAACCAAAAATATGCTAAGTCTAGTCATTTGCATAATGTCTTTATCAAACCGAAACAGTTTGCATCCTCTGCTGTCACTTGTCATTTCTGTTGTAGAAAAGGACATTTTGTTTACAATTGCAAATTTAAAAGACTTGCCAATAGAGGATGTAAACAGATTTGGAAAATGAAGACACAAGATGTTAAAATTAACCCCCCAGGACCCAATTTGTATTGGGGACCTGAATGCAAATTCTAATCCTATTGCAGGTATGCTTGAGATCCACAAAACACCAATGGTATCTTGATAGTGGATGCTCAAAGCATATGACAGGGGACAAATCAATGTTTGTGTCCCTTAATCTGAAAGAAGGTGGTTTCGTAAAGTACGGCGATAACAACAAGGGCAAGATATGCGGTGAAGGTAACATCGGCAGCAAATCAACTGCCATAATTAAAAATGTCTTATATGTGGAAGGGCTGAAACATAACCTTCTAAGTATAAGTCAGCTGTGTGACAATGGTTTTCAAGTAAGCTTTTCACCACTATCTTGCACAATTGAAAACAAGCATGACAAAAGCATGAAATTAGTAGGTAATAGAATTAATAATATATACATGTTAGATTTAACTGATATGCCTGTTAATTCTGCCTGTTGCTTATTATCAAATGCTGATGAAACATGGTTATGGCATAAACGCATTGCACACATTCATATTGATCATCTGAATAGACTTGTTAGCAAGCAGTTAGTCATAGGCCTTCCCAATAGAAAGTTTTCTAAAGATAGGCTGTGTGACTCCTGTGAGCAAAGCAAGCTTGTTAAGTCTTCTTTTCCCCCTATAGATATGGTCAAAACCAATAGGGTTTTACAACTTATCCACATGGATTTGTTTGGACCATCTCAGATTAGAAGTTTTGGTGGTAACTTGTATGGTTTTGTGTTGATCGATGATTATTCTCGGTTCACATGGACATATTTTCTGACTCATAAAAGTGACACTTTTTCTGTCTTTAAAAAGTTCGCGAAATTGGTTCAAAATGAAACAAGTCAGAAAATTATATCCATCAAGAGTGATCATGGAGGTGAATTCCAAAATGATTCTTTTGATACTTTCTGTGAAGAGAATGGCATACATCACATGTTTTCAGCCCCTAGGACACCTCAGCAGAATGGTGTAGTGGAGAGAAAGAATAGGTCTTTAGAAGAGTTGGCTAGGACCATGCTGAAAGACTCAAATACTCCCAAGTATTTCTGGGCTGATGCGATTAACACTGCCACACATGTTATCAATAGAGTGTTGATTAGGCCCTTTCTTAAGAAAACTCCTTATGAGTTATACAAAGAGAGAAAGCCTAACATCTCCTACTTTAGGATTTTTGGGTGTAAGTGCTTTGTGTTAAACAATGGCAAGGGACATCTAGGTAAATTTGATCCTAAAGCAGACGAGGGCATCTTTTTGGGGTATTCCTAGGTTAGTAAGGCCTATAGAATCTACAATAAAAGAACCAAAACTATAGAGGAGTCTGTCCATGTCAAATTTGATGAAAACTTGAACAGCACTCTTACTACAGTTGGTAACTCATTGGACGATATTGTTGATTCTGAACCTATAGAAACCAGTGAACCTGAACCTCCAACCAATCCTGACTGCGTAGAACCAATTAGGGAAGATGATCTACCCAAAGAGTGGAAGTTTGCCAAGAACCATCCCATAGACAATATTATTGGAGAGATTTCAAAAGGTGTCTCAACCAGAAAATCCCTTAGAGAATTTTGCAACCTTACAGCCTTTGTTTCCCAAGTAGAACCCAAAAACATTAAAGAAGCACTTTTGGACCCTGACTGGATAATAGCCATGCAAGAGGAGTTAAACCAGTTTGAAAGGAACAAAGTGTGGGAGCTAGTACCTAAACCAGTAAACCAGCATATCATAGGAACTAGGTGGGTGTTTAGGAACAAGCTAGATGAGAATGGTGTTATAACTAGAAATAAAGCTAGGTTAGTGGCCAAGGGTTACAACCAAGAGGAGGGAGTAGATTTTGATGAAACCTATGCCCCTGTAGCAAGACTAGAAGCCATTAAAATCCTCCTTGCTTATGCTTGTATAATGGACTTTAAGCTTTATCAAATGGATGTGAAAAGTGCCTTTCTCAATGGTGAGATCCAAGAGGAAGTTTTTGTTAGCCAAACACCTGGTTTTGAAAATACAGAATTTCCAAATCATGTCTACAAGCTAACAAAAGCTCTCTATGGATTGAAACAAGCTCCTAGAGCTTGGTATGAGAAACTTAGCAACTTTCTCATTTCACAAAATTTCTTAAGAGGAAATGTGGATAAAACTCTTTTCATACAAACTACTGATAAAGATATCTTGCTGGTCCAAGTTTATGTTGATGACATAATATTTGGATCTACAAATGATAAGCTATGCAAAAATTTTGAAAATCTAATGAAAGGTCAATTTGAAATGTCAATGATGGGTGAACTGTCATACTTTTTGGGATTTTAAATTAACCAAAGCAAGCAAGGTATCTTCATTAGTCAAACAAAATATTGTAATGACTTGATAAAGAAATTTTCATTTGATAGCTTCAAACCCATTGATAC
>JBBPBR010001209.1:0-27397 GCA_037974775.1 Cicer pinnatifidum | reverse complement strand
CATTGGATGATCAATTAGGTCATTTTCGTCCTCCCTAGGCTTATTCTTGTCCAATTAGGGTTTTTAACCAATCTTGTGCATCCAATAAGTTCATTTGTGTCATTGGATTAACATTTAGGTCATTTTCGTCCTCCCTAGGCATATTCTTGTCCAATTAGGCTTTTTAACCAATCTTGTGCTTCCAATAGGTGTGTTTGTGTCATTGGATGATCAATTAGGTCATTTTTGTCCTCTCTAGGCATATTCATGTCCAATTAGGGTTTTTAACCAATCTTGTGCATCCAATAGGTGTGTTTGTGTCATTGGATGATCAATTAGGTCATTTTCGTCCTCCCTAGGCATATTCTTGTCCAATTAGGGTTTTTAACGAATCTTGTGCATCCAATAGGTGTGTTTGTGTCATTGGACGATCAATTAGGTCATTTTCGTCCTCCCAAGTCTTATTCTTGTCCAATTAGGGTTTTTAACCAATCTTGTGTATCCAATAAGTTGAGTTGTGTCATTGGATTAACATTTAGGTCATTTTCGTCCTCCCTGGGCTTATTCTTGTCCAATTAGGGTTTTTAACCAATCTTGTGCATCCAATAGGTGTGTTTGTGTCATTGGATGATTAATTCGGTCATTTTCTTCCTCCCTAGGCTTATTCTTGCCCAATTAGGGTTTTTAACCAATCTTGTGCATCCAATAAGTTGAGTTGTGTCATTGGATTAACATTTAGGTCATTTTCGTCCTCCCTAGGCTCATTCTTGTCCAATTAGGGTTTTTAACCAATCTTGTGCATCCAATAAGTTGAGTTGTGTCATTGGATTACCATTTAGGTCATTTTCATCCTCCCTAGGCATATTCTTGTCCAATTAGGATTTTTAACCAATCTTGTGCATCCAATAGGTGTGTTTGAGTCATTGGATGATCAATTCGGTCATTTTCGTCCTCCCTAGGCTTATTCTTGCCCAATTAGGGTTTTTAACCAATCTTGTGCATCCAATAAGTTGAGTTGTGTCATTGGATTAACATTTAGGTCATTTTCGTCCTCCCTAGGCATATTCTTGTCCAATTAGAGTTTTAGACCAATCTTTTGCATCCAATAGGTGTGTTTGTGCCATTGGATGATCAGTTATTTTCGTACTCCCTAGGCTTATTCTTGTCCAATTAGGGTTTTTAACTAATCTTGTGCATCCAATAAGTTCATTTGTGTCATTGGATGATCAATTAGGTCACTTTCGTCTTCCCTAGGCATATTCTAGTCCAATTAGGGTTTTTAACCAATCTTGTGCATCCAATGGGTGTGTTTGTGTCATTGGATGATCCATTAGGTCATTTTCGTCCTCCCTAGGCTTATTCTTGTCCAATTATGGTTTTTAACCAAGCTTGTGCATCCAATAGGTGTGTTTGTGTCATTGGATGATCAATTAGGTCATTTTCGTCCTCCCTAGGCTAATTCTTGTCCAATTAGGGTTTTTAACCAATCTTGTGCATCCAATAAGTGTGTTTGTGTCATTGGATGATCAATTAGGTCATTTTCGTCCTCCCTAGGCTTATTCTTGTCCAATTAGGGTTTTTAACCAATCTTTTGCATCCAATAGGTGTGTTTGTGTCATTGGATGATCAATTAGGTCATTGTCGTCCTCCATATGCTTATTCTTGTCCAATTAGGGTTTTTAACCAATCTTGTGCATCCAATAAGTTGAGTTGTGTCATTGGATTAACATTTAGGTCATTTTCGTCCTCCCTAGGCATATTCTTGTCCAATTAGGGTTTTTAACCAATCTTGTGCATCCAATAGGTGTGTTTGTGTCATTGGATGATCAATTAGGTCATTTTCGTCCTCCCTAGGCTTATTCTTGTCCAATTAGGGTTTTTAACCAATCTTGTGCATCCAATAGGTGTGTTTGTGTCATTGGATGATCAATTAGGTCATCTTCGTCCTCCCTAGGCTTATCCTTGCCCAATTAGGGTTTTTAACCAATCTTGTGCATCCAATAAGTTGAGTTGTGTCATTGGATTAACATTTAGGTAATTTTCGTCCTCCCTAGGCTTATTCTTGTCCAATTAGGGTTTTTAACCAATCTTGTGCATCCAATAAGTTCATTTGTGTCATTGGATTAACATTTAGGTCATTTTCGTCCTCCCTAGGCATATTCTTGTCCAATTAGGGTTTTTAACCAATCTTGTGCATCCAATAGGTGTGTTTGTGTCATTGGATGATCAATTAGGTCATTTTCGTCCTCCCTATGCTTATTCTTGTCCAATTAGGGTTTTTAGCCAATCTTGTGCATCCAATAAGTTCATTTGTGTCATTGGATGATCAATTAGGTCATTTTCGTCCTCCCTAGGCATATTCTTGTCCAACTAGGGTTTTTAACCAACCTTGTGCATCCAATAGGTGTGTTTGTATCATTGGATGATCAATTAGGTCATTTTCGTCCTCCTTAAGCTTATTCTTGTCCAATTAGGGTTTTTAACCAATCTTGTGCATCCAATAAGTTCATTTGTGTCATTGGATTAACATTTAGGTCATTTTCGTCCTCCCTAGGCATATTCTTGTCCAATTAGGGTTTTTAACCAATCTTGTGCATCCAATAGGTGTGTTTGTGTCATTGGATGATCAATTAGGTCATTTTCGTCCTCCCTAGGCATATTCTTGTCCAATTAGGGTTTTTAACCAATCTTGTGCATCCAATAGGTGTGTTTGTGTCATTGGATGATCAATTAGGTCATTTTCGTCCTCCCTAGGCTTATTCTTGTCCAATAAGGGTTTTTAACCGATCTTGTGCATCCAATAGGTGTGTCTGTGTCATTGGATGATCAATTAGGTCATTTTCGTCCTCCCTAGACATATTCTTGTCCAATTGGGGTTTTTAACCAATCTTGTGCATCCAATAGGTGTGTTTGTGTCATTGGATGATCAATTAGGTCATTTTCGTCCTCCCTAGGCTTATTCTTGTCCAATTAGGGTTTTTAACCAATCTTGTGCATCCAATAAGTTGAGTTGTGTCATTGGATTAATATTTAGCTCATTTTCGTTCTCCCTACGCTTATTTTTGTCCAATTAGGGTTTTTAACCAATCTTGTGCATCCAATAGGTGTGTTTGTGTCATTGGATGATCAATTAGGTCATTTTCGTCCTCCCTAGGCATATTCTTGTCCAATTAGGGTTTTTAACCAATCTTGTGCATCCAATAGGTGTGTTTGTGTCATTGGATGATCAATTAGGTCATTTTCGTCCTCCCTAGGCATATTCTTGTCCAATTAGGGTTTTTAACCAATCTTTTGCATCCAATAGGTTTGTTTGTGTCATTGGATGATCAATTAGGTCATTTTCGTCCTCCCTAGGCTTATTCTTGTCCAATTAGGGTTTTTAACCAATCTTGTGCATCCAATAGGTGTGTTTGTGTCATTGGATGATCAATTAGGTCATTTTCGTCCTCCCTAGGCTTATTCTTGTCCAATTAGGGTTTTTAACCAATCTTGTGCATCCAATAAGTGTGTTTGTGTCATTGGATGATCAATTAGGTCATTTTCGTCCTCCCTAGGCTTATTCTTGTCCAATTAGGGTTTTTAACCAAACTTGTGCATCCAATAGATGTGTTTGTGTCATTGGATGATCAATTAGGTCATTTTCGTCCTCCCTAGGCTTATTCTTGTCCAATTAGGGTTTTTAACCAATCTTGTGCATCCAATAAGTTCATTTGTGTCATTGGATTAACATTTAGGTCATTTTCGTCCTCCCTAGGCATATTCTTGTCCAATTAGGGTTTTTAACCAATCTTGTGCATCCAGTAAGTTCATTTGTGTCATTGGATGATCAATTAGGTCATTTTCGTCCTCCCTAGGCATATTCTTGTCCAACTAGGGTTTTTAACCAATCTTGTGCATCCAATAGGTGTGTTTGTGTCATTGGATGATCAATTAGGTCATTTTCGTCCTTCCTAGGCATATTCTTGTCCAATTAGGGTTTTTAACCAGTCTTTTGCATCCAATAGGTGTGTTTGTGTCATTGGATGATCAATTAGGTCATTTTCGTCCTCCGAAGGCTTATTCTTGTCCAATTAGGGTTTTTAACCAATCTTGTGCATCCAATAAGTTCATTTGTGTCATTGGATTAACGTTTAGGTCATTTTCGTCCTCGCTAGGCATATTCTTGTCCAATTAGGGTTTTTAACCAATCTTGTGCATCCAATAGGTGTGTTTGTGTCATTGGATGATCAATTAGGTTATTTTCGTCCTCCCTAGGCTTATTCTTGTCCAATTAGGGTTTTTAACCAATCTTGTGCATCCAATAAGTTCATTTGTGTCATTGGATTAACATTTAGGTCATTTTCGTCCTCCCTAGGCATATTCTTGTCCAATTAGGGTTTTTAACCAATCTTGTGCATCCAATAGGTGTGTTTGTGTCATTGGATGATCAATTTAGGTCATTTTCGTCCTCCCTAGGCATATTCTTGTCCAATTAGCGTTTTTAACCAATCTTGTGCATCCAATAGGTATGTTTGTGTCATTGGATGATCAATTAGGTCATTTTCGTCCTCCCTAGGCTTATTCTTGTCCAATTAGGGTTTTTAACCAATCTTGTGCATCCAATAGGTGTGTTTGTGTCATTGGATGTTCAATTAGGTCATTTTCGTCCTTCCTAGGCATATTCTTGTCCAATTAGGGTTTTTAACCAGTCTTTTGCATCCAATAGGTGTATTTGTGTCATTGGATGATCAATTAGGTCATTTTCATCCTCCGAAGGCTTATTCTTGTCCAATTAGGGTTTTTAACCAATCTTGTGCATCCAATAAGTTCATTTGTGTCATTGGATTAACATTTAGGTCATTTTCGTCCTCCCTAGGCATATTCTTGTCCAATTAGGGTTTTTAACCAATCTTGTGCATCCAATAGGTGTGTTTGTGTCATTGGATGATCAATTAGGTCATTTTCGTCCTCCCTAGGCTTATTCTTGTCCAATTAGGGTTTTTAACCAATCTTGTGCATCAAATAAGTTTGTTTGTGTCATTGAATTATTATTTAGGTCATTTTCGTCCTCGCTAGGCATATTCTTGTCCAATTAGGCTTTTTAACCAATCTTGTGCATCCAATAGGTGTGTTTGTGTCATTGGATGATCAATTAGGTCATTTTCGTCCTCCTTAGGCTTATTCTTGTCCAATTAGGGTTTTTAACCAATCTTGTGCATCCAATAACTTTGTTTGTGTCATTGAATTAATATTTAGGTCATTTTCGTCCTCCCTAGGCATATTCTTGTCCAATTAGGGTTTTTAACCAATCTTGTGCATCCAATAGGTGTGTTTGTGTCATTGGATGATCAATTAGGTCATTTTCATCCTCCCTAGGCATATTCTTGTCCAATTAGGGTTTTTAACCTATCTTGTGCATCCAATAGGTGTGTTTGTGTCATTGGATGATCAATTAGGTCATTTTCGTCGTCCCTAGGCTAATTCTTGTCCAATTAGGGTTTTTAACCAATCTTGTGCATCCAATAGGTGTGTTTGTGTCATTGGATGATCAATTAGGTCATTTTCGTCCTCCCTAGGCATATTCTTGTCCAATTAGGGTTTTTAACCAATCTTGTGCATCCAATAGGTGTGTTTGTGTCATTGGATGATCAATTAGGTCATTTTCGTACTCCCTAGGCTTATTCTTGTCCAAATAGGGTTTTTAACCAATCTTGTGCATCCAATAAGTTCATTTGTGTCATTGGATTAACTTTTAAGTCATTTTCGTCCTCCCTAGGCATATTCTTGTCCAATTAGAGTTTTTAACCAATCTTGTGCATCCAATAGGTGTGTTTGTGTCATTGGATGATCAATTATGTCATTTTCGTCCTCCCTAGGCTTATTCTTGTCCAATTAGGGTTTTTAACCAATCTTGTGCATCCAATAAGTTCATTTGTGTCATTGGATGATCAATTAGGTCATTTTCGTCCTCCCTAGGCTTATTCTTGTCCAATTAGGGTTTTTAACCAAGCTTGTGCATCCAATAGGTGTGTTTGTGTCATTGGATGATCAATTAGGTCATTTTCGTCCTCCCTAGGCTAATTCTTGTCCAATTAGGGTTTTTAACCAATCTTGTGCATCCAATAGGTGTGTTTGTGTCATTGGATGATCAATTAGGTCATTTTCGTCCTCCTTAGGCTTATTCTTGTCCAATTATGATTTTTAACCAATCTTGTGCATCCAATAACTTTGTTTGTGTCATTGAATTAATATTTAGGTCATTTTCGTCCTCCCTAGGCATATTCTTGTCCAATTAGGGTTTTTAACCAATCTTGTGCATCCAATAGGTGTGTTTGTGTCATTGGATGATCAATTAGGTCATTTTCGTCCTCCCTAGGCTTATTCTTGTCCAATTAGGGTTTTTAACCAATCTTGTGCATCCAATAACTTTGTTTGTGTCATTGCATTAATATTTAGGTCATTTTCTTCCTCCCTAGGCATATTCTTGTCCAATTAGGGTTTTTAACCAATCTTGTGCATCCAATAGGTGTGTTTGTGTCATTGGATGATCAATTAGGTTATTTTCGTCCTCCCTAGGCTTATTCTTGTCCAATTAGGGTTTATAACCAATCTTGTGCATCCAATAGGTGTTTTTGTGTCATTGGATGATCAATTAGGTCATTTTCGTCCTCCCTAGGCATATTCTTGTCCAATTAGGGTTTTTAACCAATCTTGTGCATCCAATAGGTGTGTTTGTGTCATTGGATGATCAATTAGGTCATTTTCGTCCTCCCTAGGCTTATTCTTGTCCAATTAGGGTTTTTAACCAATCTTGTGCATCCAATAGGTGTGTTTGTGTCATTGGATGATCAATTAGGTCATTTTCGTCCTCCCTAGGCCTATTCTTGCCCAATTAGGGTTTTTAACCAATCTTGTGAATCCAATAAGTTTGTTTGTGTCATTGAATTAATATTTAGGTCATTTTCGTCCTCCCTACGCATATTATTGTCCAATTAGGGTTTTTAACCAATCTTCTGCATCCAATAGGTGTGTTTGTGTCATTGGATGATCAATTAGGTCATTTTCGTCCTCCCTAGGCATATTCTTGTCCAATTAGGGTTTTTAACCAATCTTGTGCATCCAATAGGTGTGTTTGTGTCATTGGATGATCAATTAGGTCATTTTCGTCCTCCCTAGGCTTATTCTTGTCCAATTAGGGTTTTTAACCAATCTTGTGCATCCAATAAGTTCATTAGTGTCATTGGATGATCAATTAGGTCATTTTCGTCCTCCCTAGGCATATTATTATCCAATTAGGGTTTTTAACCAATCTTGTGCATCCAATAAGTTTGTTTGTGTCATTGAATTAATATTTAGGTCATTTTCGTCCTCCCTAGGCATATTCTTGTCCAATTAGGGTTTTTAACCAATCTTGTGCATCCAATAGGTGTGTTTGTGTCATTGGATGATCAATTAGGTCATTTTCGTCCTCCCTAGGCATATTCTTGTCCAATTAGGGTTTTTAACCAATCTTGTGCATCCAATAGGTGTGTTTGTGTCATTGGATGATCAATTAGGTCATTTTCGTCCTCCCTAGGCTTATTCTTGTCCAATTAGGGTTTTTAACCAATCTTGTGCATCCAATAGGTGTGTTTGTGTCATTGGATAATCAATTAGGTCATTTTCGTCCTCCCTTGGCTTATTCTTGTGCAATTAGGGTTTTTAATCAATCTTGTGCATCTAATAGGTGTGTTTGTGTCATTGGATGATCAATTAGGTCATTTTCGTCCTCCCTAGGCTTATTCTTGCCCAATAAAGGTTTTTAACCAATCTTGTGCATCCAATAAGTTGAGTTGTGTCATTGGATTAACATTTAGGTCATTTTCGTCCTCCCTAGGCTTATTCTTGTCCAATTAGGGTTTTTATCCAATCTTGTGCATCCAATAGGTGTGTTTGTGTCATTGGATGATCAATTAGGTCATTTTCGTCCTCCCTAGGCATATTCTGGTCCAATTAGGGTTTTTAACCAATCTTGTGCATCCAATAGGTGTGTTTGTGGTAATGGATGATCAATTAGGTCATTTTCGTCCTCCCTAGGCTTATTCTGGTCCAATTAGGGTTTTTAACCAATCTTGTGCATCCAATAGGTGTGTTTGTGTCATTGGATGATCAATTAGGTCATTTTCGTCCTCCCTAGGCTTATTCTTGTCCAATTAGGGTTTTTAACCAATCTTGTGCATCCAATAGGTGTGTTTGTGGCAATGGATGATCAATTAGGTCATTTTCGTCCACCCTAGGCTTATTCTAGTTAAATTAGGGTTTTTAACCAATCTTGTGCATCCAATAGGTGTGTTTGTGTCATTGGATGATCAATTAGGTCATTTTCGTCCTCCCTAGGCTTATTCTTGTCCAATTAGGGTTTTTAACCAATCTTGTGCATCCAATAGGTGTGTTTGTGTCATTGGATGATCAATTAAGTCATTTTCGTCCTCCTTAGGCTTATTCTTGTCCAATTAGGGTTTTTAACCGATCTTGTGCATCCAATAGGTGTGTTTGTGTCATTGGATGATCAATTAGGTCATTTTCGTCCTCCCTAGGCATATTCTTGTCCAATTAGGGTTTTTAACCAATCTTGTGCATCCAATAGGTGTGTTTGTGTCATTGGATGATCAATTAGGTCATTTTCGACCTCCCTATGCATATTCTTGTCCAATTAGGGTTTTTAACGAATCTTGTGCATCCAATTGGTGTGTTTGTGTCATTGGATGATCAATTAGGTCATTTTCATCCTCCCTAGGCATATTCTTGTCCAATTAGGGTTTTTAACCAATCTTGTGCATCCAATAGGTGTGTTTGTGTCATTGGATGATCAATTAGGTCATTTTCGTCCTCCCTAGGCTTATTCTTGTCCAATTAGGGTTTTTAACCAATCTTGTGCATCCAATAGGTGTGTTTGTGTCATTGGATGATCAATTAGGTCATTTTCTTCCTCCCTAGGCTTATTCTTGTCCAATTAGGGTTTTTAACCAATCTTGTGCATCCAATAACTTTGTTTATGTCATTGGATGATCAATTAGGTCATTTTCGTCCTCCCTAGGCTTATTCTGGTCCAATTAGGGTTTTTAACCAATCTTGTGCATCCAAAAAGTTTCTTTATGTCATTGAATTAATATTTAGGTCATTTTCGTCCTCCCTTGGCATATTCTTGTCCAATTAGGGTTTTTAACCAATCTTGTGCATCCAATAGGTGTGTTTGTGTCATTGGATGATCAATTAGGTCATTTTCGTCCTCCCTAGGCTTATTCTTGTCCAATTAGGGTTTTTAACCAATCTTGTGCATCCAATAGGTGTGTTTGTGTCATTGGATGATCAATTAGGTCATTTTCGTCCTCCCTAGGCTTATTCTTGTCCAATTAGGGTTTTTAACCAATCTTGTGCATCCAATAGGTGTGTTTGTGTCATTGGATGATCAATTAGGTCATTTTCGTCCTTTCTATGCTTATTTTTGTCCAATTAGGGTTTTTAAGCAATCTTGTGCATCCAATAAGTTCATTTGTGTCATTGGATGATCAATTAGGTCATTTTCGTCCTCCCTAGGCATATTCTTGTCCAACTAGGGTTTCTAACCAATCTTGTGCTTCCAATAGATGTGTTTGTGTCATTGGATGATCAATTAGGTCATTTTCGTCCTCCCTAGGCTTATTCTTGTCCAATTAGGGTTTTTAACCAATCTTGTGCATCCAATAGGTGTGTTTGTGTCATTGGATGATCAATTAGGTCATTTTCGTCCTCCCTAGGCTTATTCTTGTCCAATTAGGGTTTTTAACCAATCTTGTGCATCCAATAGGTGTGTTTGTGTCATTGGATGATCAATTAGGTCATTTTCGTCCTCCCTAGGCTTATTCTTGTCCAATTAGGGTTTTTAACCAATCTTGTGCATCCAATAAGTTCATTTGTGTCATTGGATGATCAATTAGGTCATTTTCGTCCTTCCTAGGCATATTCTTGATCAACTAGGGTTTTAAACCAATCTTGTGCATCCAATAGGTGTGTTTGTGTCATTGGATGATCAATTAGGTCATTTTCGTCCTCCCTAGGCTTATTCTTGTCCAATTAGGGTTTTTAACCAATCTTGTGCATCCAATAGGTGTGTTTGTGTCATTGGATGATCAATTAGGTCATTTTCGTCCTCCCTAGGCTTATTCTTGTCCAATTAGGGTTTTTAACCAATCTTGTGCATCCAATAGGTGTGTTTGTGTCATTGGATGATCAATTAGGTCATTTTCGTCCTCCCTAGGCTTATTCTTGTCCAATTAGGGTTTTTAACCATTCTTGTGCATCAAATAAGTTTGTTTGTGTCATTGAATTATTATTTAGGTCATTTTCGTCCTCCCTAGGCATATTCTTGTCCAATTAGGCTTTTTAACCAATCTTGTGCATCCAATAGGTGTGTTTGTGTCATTTGATGATCAATTAGGTCATTTTCGTCCTCCCTAGGCTAATTCTTGTCCAATTAGGGTTTTTAACCAATCTTGTGCATCCAATAGGTGTGTTTGTGTCATTGGATGATCAATTAGGTCATTTTCGTCCTCCTTAGGCTTATTCTTGTCCAATTAGGGTTTTTAACCAATCTTGTGCATCCAATAACTTTGTTTGTGTCATTGAATTAATATTTAGGTCATTTTCTACCTCCCTAGGCTAATTCTTGTCCAATTAGGGTTTTTAACCAATCTTGTGCATCCAATAGGTGTGTTTGTGTCATTGGATGATCAATTAGGTCATTTTCGTCCACCCTAGGCTTATTCTTGTCCAATTAGGGTTTTTAACCAATCTTGTGCATCCAATAAGTTCATTTGTGTCATTCGATGATCAATTAGGTCATTTTCGTCCTCCCTAGGCATATTCTTGTCCAACTATGGTTTTTAACCAATCTTGTGCATCCAATAGGTATGTTTTTGTCATTGGATGATCAATTAGGTCATTTTCGTCCTCCCTAGGCTTATTCTTGTCCAAATAGGGTTTTTAACCAATCTTGTGCATCCAATAGGTGTGTTTGTGTCATTTGATGATCAATTAGGTCATTTTCGTCCTCCCTAGGCATATTCTTGTCCAATTAGGGTTTTTAACCAATCTTGTGCATCCAATAGGTGTGTTTGTGTCATTGGATGATCAATTAGGTCATTTTCGTCCTCACTAGGCTTATTCTTGTCCAATTAGAGTTTTTAACCAATCTTGTGCATCCAATAAGTTCATTTGTGTCATTGGATTAACATTTAGGTCATTTTCATCCTCCCTAGGCATATTCTTGTCCAATTAGGGTTTTTAACCAATCTTGTGCATCCAATATGTGTGTTTGTGTCATTGGATGATCAATTTAGGTCATTTTCGTCCTCCCTAGGCATATTCTTGTCCAATTAGCGTTTTTAACCAATCTTGTGCATCCAATAGGTGTGTTTGTGTCATTGGATGATCAATTAGGTCATTTTCGTCCTCCCTAGGCTAATTCTTGTCCAATTAGGGTTTTTAACCAATCTTGTGCATCCAATAGGTGTGTTTGTGTCATTGGATGATCAATTAGGTCATTTTCGTCCTTCATAGGCATATTCTTATCCAATTAGGGTTTATAACCAGTCTTTTGCATCCAATAGGTGTGTTTGTGTCATTGGATGATCAATTAGGTCATTTTCGTCCTCCGAAGGCTTATTCTTGTCCAATTAGGGTTTTGAACCAATCTTGTGCATCCAATAAGTTCATTTGTGTCATTGGATTAACATTTAGGTCATTTTCGTCCTCCCTAGGCATATTCTTGTCCAATTAGGGTTTTTAACCAATCTTGTGCATCCAATAGGTGTGTTTGTGTCATTGGATGATCAATTAGGTCATTTTCGTCCTCCCTAGGCTTATTCTTGTCCAATTAGAGTTTTTAACCAATCTTGTGCTTCCAATAACTTTGTTTGTGTCGTTGAATTAATATTTAGGTCATTTTTGTCCTCCCTTGGCATATTCTTGTCCAATTAGGGTTTTTAACCAATCTTGTGCATCCAATAGGTGTGTTTGTGTCATTGGATGATCAATTGGGTCATTTTTGTCCTCCCTAGGCTTATTCTTGTCCAATTAGGGTTTTTAACCAATCTTGTGCATCCAATAAGTTCATTTGTGTCATTGGATTAACATTTAGGTCATTTTCGTCCTCCCTAGGCATATTCTTGTCCAATTAGGTTTTTTAACCAATCTTGTGCTTCCAATAGGTGTGTTTGTGTCATTGGATGATCAATTAGGTCATTTTTGTCCTCCCTAGGCTTATTCTTGTCCAATTAGGGTTTTTAACCAATCTTGTGCATCCAATAACTTTGTTTGTGTCATTGAATTAATATTTAGGTCATTTTCGTCCTCCGTAGGCATATTCTTGTCCAATTATGGTTTTTAACCAATCTTGTGCATCCAATAGGTGTGTTTGTGTTATTGGATGATCAATTAGGTCATTTTCGTCCTCCCTAGGCTTATTCTTGTCCAATTAGGGTTTTTAACCAATCTTGTGCATCCAATAAGTTCATTTGTGTCATTGGATTAACATTTAGGTCATTTTCGTCCTCCCTAGGCATATTCTTGTCCAATTAGGTTTTTTAATCAATCTTGTGCTTCCAATAGGTGTGTTTGTGTCATTGGATGATCAATTAGGTCATTTTTGTCCTCCCTAGGCTTATTCTTGTCCAATTAGGGTTTTTAACCAATCTTGTGCATCCAATAAATTTGTTTGTGTCATTGAATTAATATTTAGGTCATTTTCGTCATCCCTAGGCATATTCTTGTCCAATTATGGTTTTTGACCAATCTTGTGCATCCAATAGGTGTGTTTGTGTCATTGGATGATCAATTAGGTCATTTTCGTCCTCCCTAGGCTTATTCTTGTCCAATTAGGGTTTTTAACCAATCTTGTGCATCCAATAGGTGCGTTAGTGTCATTGGATGATCAATTAGGTCATTTTCGTCCTCCCTAGGCATATTCTTGTCCAATTAGGGTTTTTAACCAATCTTGTGCATCCAATAGGTGTGTTTGTGTCATTGGATGATCAATTAGGTCATTTTCGTCCTCCCTAGGCTTATTCTTGTCCAATTAGGGTTTTTAACCAATCTTGTGCATCCAATAGGTGTGTTTGTGTCATTGGATGATCAATTAGGTCATCTTCGTCCTCCCTAGGCTTATCCTTGCCCAATTAGGGTTTTTAACCAATCTTGTGCATCCAATAAGTTGAGTTGTGTCATTGGATTAACATTTAGGTAATTTTCGTCCTCCCTAGGCTTATTCTTGTCCAATTAGGGTTTTTAACCAATCTTGTGCATCCAATAAGTTCATTTGTGTCATTGGATTAACATTTAGGTCATTTTCGTCCTCCCTAGGCATATTCTTGTCCAATTAGGGTTTTTAACCAATCTTGTGCATCCAATATGTGTGTTTGTGTCATTGGATGATCAATTAGGTTATTTTCGTCCTCCGTAGGCATATTCTTGTCTAATTAGGGTTTTTAACCAATCTTGTGCATCCAATAGGTGTGTTTGTGTCATTGGATGATCAATTAGGTCTTTTTCGTCCTCCCTAGGCTTATTCTTGTCCAATTAGGGTTTTTAACCAATCTTGTGCATCCAATAGGTGTGTTTGTGTCATTGGATGATCAATTAGGTCTTTTTTGTCCTCCCTAGGCTTATTCTTGCCCAATTAGGGTTTTTAACCAATCTTGTGCATCCAATAAGTTGAGTTGTGTCATTGGATTAGCATTTAGGTCATTTTCGTCCACCCTAGGCTTATTCTTGTCCAATTAGGGTTTTTAACCAATCTTGTGCATCCAATAAGTTCATTTGTGTCATTGGATTAACATTTAGGTCATTTTCGTCCTCCCTAGGCATATTCTTGTCCAATTAGGGTTTTTAACCAATCTTGTGCATCCAATATGTGTGTTTGTGTCATTGGATGATCAATTAGGTTATTTTCGTCCTCCCTAGGCATATTCTTGTCTAATTAGGGTTTTTAACCAATCTTGTGCATCCAATAGGTGTGTTTGTGTCATTGGATGATCAATTAGGTCTTTTTTGTCCTCCCTAGGCTTATTCTTGCCCAATTAGGGTTTTTAACCAATCTTGTGCATCCAATAAGTTGAGTTGTGTCATTGGATTACTATTTAGGTCATTTTCGTCCACCCTAGGCTTATTCTTGTCCAATTAGGGTTTTTAACCAATCTTGTGCATCCAATAAGTTCATTTGTGTCATTGGATTAACATTTAGGTCATTTTCGTCCTCCCTAGGCATATTCTTGTCCAATTAGGGTTTTTAACCAATCTTGTGCATCCAATATGTGTGTTTGTGTCATTGGATGATCAATTAGGTTATTTTCGTCCTCCCTAGGCATATTCTTGTCTAATTAGGGTTTTTAACCAATCTTGTGCATCCAATAGGTGTGTTTGTGTCATTGGATGATCAATTAGGTCTTTTTTGTCCTCCCTAGGCTTATTCTTGCCCAATTAGGGTTTTTAACCAATCTTGTGCATCCAATAAGTTGAGTTGTGTCATTGGATTAGCATTTAGGTCATTTTCGTCCACCCTAGGCTTATTCTTGTCCAATTAGGGTTTTTAACCAATCTTGTGCATCCAATAAGTTCATTTGTGTCATTGGATTAACATTTAGGTCATTTTCGTCCTCCCTAGGCATATTCTTGTCCAATTAGGGTTTTTAACCAATCTTGTGCATCCAATATGTGTGTTTGTGTCATTGGATGATCAATTAGGTTATTTTCGTCCTCCCTAGGCATATTCTTGTCCAATTAGGGTTTTTAACTAATCTTGTGCATCCAATAAGTTCATTTGTGTCATTGGATGATCAATTAGGTCATTTTCATCCTCTCTAGGCATATTCTTGTCCAATTAGGGTTTTTAACCAATCTTGTGCATCCAATAGGTGTGTTTGTGTCATTGGATGATCAATTAGGTCATTTTCGTCCTCCCTAGGATTATTGTTGTCCAGTTAGGGTTTTTAACCAATCTTGTGCATCCAATACGTGTGTTTATGTCATTGGAGGATCAATTAGGTCATTTTCGTCCTCCCTAGGCATATTCTTGTCCAATTTGGGTTTTTAACCAATCTTGTGCATCCAATAGGTGTGTTTGTGTCATTGGATGACCAATTAGGTCATTTTCGTCCTCCCTAGGCATATTCTTGTCCAATTAGGGTTTTTAACCAATCTTGTGCATCCAATAGGTGTGTTTGTGGCAATAGATGATCAATTAGGTCATTTTCGTCCACCCTAGGCTTATTCTTGTCCAATTAGGGTTTTTACCCAATCTTGTGCATCCAATAGGTGTGTTTGTGCATTGGATGATCAATTAGGTCATTTTCGTCCTCCCTAGGCTTATTCTTGTCCAATTAGGGTTTTTAACCAATCTTGTGCATCCAATAAGTTCATTTGTGTCATTGGATTAACATTTAGGTCATTTTCGTCCTCCCTAGGCATATTCTTGTCCAATTAGGGTTTTTAACCAATCTTGTGCATCCAATAAGTTGAGTTGTGTCATTGGATTAACATTTAGGTCATTTTCGTCCTCCCTAGGCTTTTTCTTGTCCAATTAGGGTTTTTAACCAATCTTGTGCATCCAATAACTTTGTTAGTGTCATTGAATTAATATTTAGGTAATTTTCCTCCTCCCTAGGCATATTCTTGTCCAATTAGGGTTTTTAACCAATCTTGTGCATCCAATAGGTGTGTTTGTGTCATTGGATGATCAATTAGGTCATTTTCGTCCTCCCTAGGCTTATTCTTGTCCAATTAGGGTTTTTAACCAATCTTGTGCATCCAATAAGTTCATTTGTGTCATTGGATTAACATTTAGGTCATTTTCATCCTGCCTAGGCATATTCTTGTCCAATTAGGGTTTTTAACCAATCTTGTGCATCCAATAGGTGTTTTTATGTCATTGGATGATCAATTAGGTTATTTTCGTCCTCCCTCGGCTTATTCTTGTCCAATTAGGGTTTTTAACCAATCTTGTGCATCCAATAGGTGTGTTTGTGTCATTGGATGACCAATTAGGTCATTTTCGTCCTCCCTAGGCATATTCTTGTCCAATTAGGGTTTTTAACCAATCTTCTGCATCCAATAGGTAAGTTTGTGGCAATGGATGATCAATTAGGTCATTTTCGTCCTCCCTAGGCTTATTCTTGTCCAATTAGGGTTTCTAACCAACCTTGTGCATCCAATAGGTATGTTTGTGTCATTGGATGATCAATTAGGTCATTTTCGTCCTCCGTAGGCTTATTCTTGTCCAATTAGGGTTTTTAACCAATCTTGTGCTTCCAATAGGTATGTTGTGTCATTGGATGATCAATTAGGTCATTTTCGTCCTCCCTAGGCATATTCTTGTCCAATTAGGGTTTTTAACCAATCTTGTGCATCCAATAGGTGTGTTTGTGTCATTGGATGATCAATTAGGTCATTTTCGTCCTCGCTAGGCTTATTCTTGTCCAATTAGGGTTTTTAACCAATCTTGTGCATCCAATAGGTGTGTTTGTGTCATTGGATGATCAATTAGGTCATTTTCGTCCTCCGTAGGCTTATTCTTGTCCAATTAGGGTTTTTAACCAATCTTGTGCATCCGATAAGTTTGTTTGTGTCATTGAATTAATATTTAGGTCATTTTCGTCCTCCTTAGGCATTTTTTTGTCCAATTAGGGTTTTTAACCAATCTTGTGCATCCAATAGGTGTCTTTGTGTCATTGGATGATCAATTAGGTCATTTTCGTCCTCCCTAGGCATATTCTTGTCCAATTAGGGTTTTTAACTAATCTTGTGCATCCAATAAGTTCATTTGTGTCATTGGATGATCAATTAGGTCATTTTCGTCCTCCCTAGGCATATTCTGGTCCAATTAGGGTTTTTAACCAATCTTGTGCATCCAATAGGTGTGTTTGTGTCATTGGATGATCAATTAGGTCATTTTCGTCCTCCCTAGGCTTATTCTTGTCCAATTAGGGTTTTTAACCAATCTTGTGCATCCAATAGGTGTGTTTGTGTCATTGGATGATCAATTAGGTCATTTTCGTCCTCCCTAGGCATATTCTTGTCCAATTAGGGTTTTTAACCAATCTTGTGCATCCAATAAGTGTGTTTGTGGCATTGGATGATCAATTAGGTCATTTTCGTCCTCCCTAGGCTTATTCTTGTCCAATTAGGGTTTTTAACCAATCTTGTGCATCCAATAAGTTCATTTGTGTCATTGGATTAACATTTAGGTCATGTTCGTCCTCCCTAGGCATATTCTTGTCCAATTAGGGTTTTTAACCAATCTTGTGCTTCCAATTGGTGTGTTTGTGTCGTTGGATAATCAATTAGGTCATTTTCGTCCTCCCTAGGCTTATTCTTGTCCAATTAGGGTTTTTAACCAATCTTGTGCATCCAATAAGTTTGTTTGTGTCATTGAATTAATATTTAGGTCATTTTCGTCCTCCCTAGGCATATTCTTGTCCAATTAGGGTTTTTAACCAATCTTGTGCATCCAATAGGTGTGTTTGTGTCATTGGATGATCAATTAGGTCATTTTCGTCCTCCCTAGGCATATTCTTGTCCAATTAGGGTTTTTAACCAATCTTGTGCATCCAATAGGTGTGTTTGTGTCATTGGATGATCAATTAGGTTATTTTCTTCCTCCCTATGCATATTCTTGTCCAATTAGGGTTTTTAACTAATCGTGTGCATCCGATAAGTTCATTTGTGTCATTGGATGATCAATTAGGTCATTTTCGTCCTCCCTAGGCATATTCTTGTCCAATTAGGGTTTTTAACCAATCTTGTGCATCCAATAGGTGTGTTTGTGTCATTGGATGATCAATTAGGTCATTTTCGTCCTCCCTAGGCATATTCTTGTCCAATTAGGGTTTTTAACCAATCTTGTGCATCCAATAGGTGTGTTTGTGTCATTGGATGATCAATTAGGTCATTTTCGACCTCCCTATGCATATTCTTGTCCAATTAGGGTTTTTAACGAATCTTGTGCATCCAATTGGTGTGTTTGTGTCATTGGATGATCAATTAGGTCATTTTCATCCTCCCTAGGCATATTCTTGTCCAATTAGGGTTTTTAACCAATCTTGTGCATCCAATAGGTGTGTTTGTGTCATTGGATGATCAATTAGGTCATTTTCGTCCTCCCTAGGCTTATTCTTGTCCAATTAGGGTTTTTAACCAATCTTGTGCATCCAATAGGTGTGTTTGTGTCATTGGATGATCAATTAGGTCATTTTCTTCCTCCCTAGGCTTATTCTTGTCCAATTAGGGTTTTTAACCAATCTTGTGCATCCAATAACTTTGTTTATGTCATTGGATGATCAATTAGGTCATTTTCGTCCTCCCTAGGCTTATTCTGGTCCAATTAGGGTTTTTAACCAATCTTGTGCATCCAAAAAGTTTCTTTATGTCATTGAATTAATATTTAGGTCATTTTCGTCCTCCCTTGGCATATTCTTGTCCAATTAGGGTTTTTAACCAATCTTGTGCATCCAATAGGTGTGTTTGTGTCATTGGATGATCAATTAGGTCATTTTCGTCCTCCCTAGGCTTATTCTTGTCCAATTAGGGTTTTTAACCAATCTTGTGCATCCAATAGGTGTGTTTGTGTCATTGGATGATCAATTAGGTCATTTTCGTCCTCCCTAGGCTTATTCTTGTCCAATTAGGGTTTTTAACCAATCTTGTGCATCCAATAGGTGTGTTTGTGTCATTGGATGATCAATTAGGTCATTTTCGTCCTTTCTATGCTTATTTTTGTCCAATTAGGGTTTTTAAGCAATCTTGTGCATCCAATAAGTTCATTTGTGTCATTGGATGATCAATTAGGTCATTTTCGTCCTCCCTAGGCATATTCTTGTCCAACTAGGGTTTCTAACCAATCTTGTGCTTCCAATAGATGTGTTTGTGTCATTGGATGATCAATTAGGTCATTTTCGTCCTCCCTAGGCTTATTCTTGTCCAATTAGGGTTTTTAACCAATCTTGTGCATCCAATAGGTGTGTTTGTGTCATTGGATGATCAATTAGGTCATTTTCGTCCTCCCTAGGCTTATTCTTGTCCAATTAGGGTTTTTAACCAATCTTGTGCATCCAATAGGTGTGTTTGTGTCATTGGATGATCAATTAGGTCATTTTCGTCCTCCCTAGGCTTATTCTTGTCCAATTAGGGTTTTTAACCAATCTTGTGCATCCAATAAGTTCATTTGTGTCATTGGATGATCAATTAGGTCATTTTCGTCCTTCCTAGGCATATTCTTGATCAACTAGGGTTTTAAACCAATCTTGTGCATCCAATAGGTGTGTTTGTGTCATTGGATGATCAATTAGGTCATTTTCGTCCTCCCTAGGCTTATTCTTGTCCAATTAGGGTTTTTAACCAATCTTGTGCATCCAATAGGTGTGTTTGTGTCATTGGATGATCAATTAGGTCATTTTCGTCCTCCCTAGGCTTATTCTTGTCCAATTAGGGTTTTTAACCAATCTTGTGCATCCAATAGGTGTGTTTGTGTCATTGGATGATCAATTAGGTCATTTTCGTCCTCCCTAGGCTTATTCTTGTCCAATTAGGGTTTTTAACCAATCTTGTGCATCCAATAGGTGTGTTTGTGTCATTGGATGATTAATTAGGTCATTTTCGTCCTCCCTAGGCTTATTCTTGCCCAATTAGGGTTTTTAACCAATCTTGTGCATCCAATAAGTTGAGTTGTGTCATTGGATTAGCTTTTAGGTCATTTTCGTCCTCCCTAGGCTTATTCTTGTCCAATTAGGATTTTTAACCAATCTTGTGCATCCAATAAGTTCATTTGTGTCATTGGATGATCAATTAGGTCATTTTCGTCCTCCCTAGGCATATTCTTGTCCAACTAGGGTTTTTAACCAATATTGTGCATCCAATAGGTGTGTTTGTGTCTTTGGATGATCAATTAGGTCATTTTCGTCCTCCCTAGGCTTATTCTTGTCCAATAAGGGTTTTTAACCAATCGTGTGCATCCAATAGGTGTGTTTGTGTCATTGGATGATCAATTAGGTCATTTTCGTCCTCCCTAGGCTTATTCTTGTCCAATTAGGGTTTTTAACCAATCTTGTGCATCCAATAGGTGAGTTTGTGTCATTGGATTAACATTTAGGTCATTTCCGTCGTCCCTAGGCTTATTCTTGTCCAATTAGGGTTTTTAACCAATCTTGTGCATCCAATAGGCGTGTTTGTGTCATTGGATGATCAATTAGGTCATTTTCGTCCTCCCTAGGCTTATTCTTGTCCAATTAGAGTTTTTAACCAATCTTGTGCTTCCAATAACTTTGTTTGTGTCGATGAAATAATATTTAGGTCATTTTCGTCCTCCCTAGGCATATTCTTGTCCAATTAGGGTTTTTAACCAATCTTGTGCATCCAATAGGTGTGTTTGTGTCATTGGATGATCAATTAGGTCATTTTCGTCCTCCCTAGGTTTATTCTTGTCCAATTTGGGTTTTTAACCAATCTTGTGCATCCAATAGGTGTGTTTGTGTCATTGGATGATCAATTAGGTCATTTTCGTCCGCCCTAGGCTTATTCTTGTCCAATTTGGGTTTTTAACCAATCTTGTGCATCCAATAGGTGTGTTTGTGTCATTGGATGATCAATTAGGTCATTTTCGTCCTCCCTAGGCATATTCTAGTCCAATTAGGGTTTTTAACCATTCTTGTGCATCCAATAGGTGTTTGTGTCATTGGATGATCAATTAGGTCATTTTCGTCCTTCCTAGGCTTATTCTTGTCCAATTAGGGTTTTTAACCAATCTTGTGCATCCAATAAGTTCATTTGTGTCATTGGATTAACATTTAGGTCATTTTCGTCCTCCCTAGGCATATTCTTGTCCAATTAGGGTTTTTAACCAATCTTGTGCATCCAATAGGTGTGTTTGTGTCATTGGATGATCAATTTAGGTCATTTTCGTCCTCCCTAGGCATATTCTTGTCCAATTAGGGTTTTTAACCCATCTTATTCATCCAATAGGTGTGTTTGTGTCATTGGATGATCAATATAGGTCATTTTCGTCCTCCCTAGGCATATTCTTGTCCAATTAGGGTTTTTAACCAATCTTGTGCATCCAATAGGTGTGTTTGTGTCATTCGATGATCAATTAGGTCATTTTCGTCCTCCCTAGGCTTATTCTTGTCCAATTAGGGTTTTTAACAAATCTTGTGCATCCAATAAGTTCATTTGTGTCATTGGATGATCAATTAGGTCATTTTCATCCTCCCTAGGCTTATTCTTGTCCAATTAGGGTTTTTAACCAATCTTGTGCATCCAATAGGTGTGTTTGTGTCATTGGATGATCAATTAGGTCATTTTCGTCCTCCCTAGGCTTATTCTTGTCCAATTAGGGTTTTTAACCAATCTTGTGCATCCAATAGGTGTGTTTGTGTCATTGGATGATCAATTAGGTCATCTTCGTCCTACCTAGACTTATTCTTGTCAAATTAGGGTTTTTAATCAATCTTGTGCATCCAATAACTTTGTTTGTGTCATTGAATTAATATTTAGGTCATTTTCGTCCTCCCTAGGCATATTCTTGTCCAATTAGGGTTTTTAACCAATCTTGTGCATCCAATAGGTGTGTTTGTGTCATTGGATGATCAATTAGGTTATTTTCGTCCTTCCTAGGCTTACTCTTGTCCAATTAGGGTTTTTAACCAATGTTGTGCATCCAATAAGTTCATTTGTGTCATTGGATTAACATTTAGGTCATTTTCGTCCTCCCTAGGCATATTCTTGTCCAATTAGGGTTTTTAACCAATCTTGTGCATCCAATAGGTGTGTTTGTGTCATTGGATGATCAATTAGGTCACATTGATCCTCCCTAGGCTTGTTCCTGTCCAATTAGGGTTTTTAACCAATCTTGTGCATCCAATAAGTTCATTTGTGTCATTGGATTAACATTTAGGTCATTTTCGTCCTCCCTAGGCATATTCTTGTCCAATTAGGGTTTTTAACCAATCTTGTGCATCCAATAGGTGTGTTTGTGTCATTGGATGATCAATTTAGGTCATTTTCGTCCTCCCTAGGCATATTCTTGTCCAATTAGCGTTTTTAACCAATCTTGTGCATCCAATAGGTGTGTTTGTGTCATTGGATGTTCAATTAGGTCATTTTCGTTCTCCCTAGGCTTATTCTTGTCCAATTAGGGTTTTTAACCAATCTTGTGCATCCAATAGGTGTGTTTGTGTCATTGGATGATCAATTAGGTCATTTTCGTCCTCCCTAGGCTTATTCTTGCCCAATTAGGGTTTTTAACCAATCTTGTGCATCCAATAAGTTCATTTGTGTCATTGGATTCACATTTAGGTCATTTTCGTCCTCCCTTGGCATATTCTTGTCCAATTAGGGTTTTTAACCAATCTTGTGCTTCCAATAGGTGTGTTTGTGTCATTGGATGATCAATTAGGTCATTTTCGTCCTCACTAGGCTTATTCTTGCACAATTAGGGTTTTTAACCAATCTTGTGCATCCAATAAGTTCATTAGTGTCATTGGATGATCAATTAGGTCATTTTCGTCCTCCCTAGGCTTATTCTTGTCCAATTAGGGTTTTTAACCAATCTTGTGCATCCAATAGGTGTGTTTGTGTCATTGGATGATCAATTAGGTCATTTTCGTCCTCCCTAGGCTTATTCTTGTCCAATTAGGGTTTTTAACCAATCTTGTGCATCCAATAAGTTCATTTGTGTCATTGGATTAACATTTAGGTCATTTTCGTCCTCCCTAGGCTTACTCTTGTCCAATTAGGCTTTTTAACCAATCTTGTGCATCTAATAGGTGTGTTTGTGTCATTGGATGATCAATTAGGTCATTTTCGTCGTCCCTAGGCTTATTCTTGTCCAATTAGGGTTTTTAACCAATCTTGTGCATCCAATAGGTGTGTTTCTGTCATTGGATGATCAATTAGGTCATTTTCGTCCTCCCTAGGCTTATTCTTGTCCAATTAGGGTTTTTAACCAATCTTGTGCATCCAATAAGTTCATTTGTGTCATTGGATTAACATTTAGGTCATTTTCGTCCTCCCTAGGCATATTCTTGTCCAATTAGGGTTTTTAACCAATGTTGTGCATCCAATAGGTGTGTTTGTGTCATTTGATGATCAATTAGGTTATTTTCGTCCTCCCTAGGCTTATTCATGTCCAATTTGGGTTTTTAACTAATCTTGTGCATCCAATAAGTTCATTTGTGTCATTGGATGATCAATTAGGTCATTTTCGTCCTCCCTAGGCATATTCTTGTCCAATTAGGGTTTTTAACCAATCTTGTGCATCCAATAGGTGTGGTTGTGTCATTGGATGATCAATTAGGTCATTTTTGTCCTCCCTAGGCTTATTCTTGTCCAATTAGGGTTTTTAACCATTCTTGTGCATCCAATAAGTTTGTTTGTGTCATTGAATTAATATTTAGGTTATTTTCATCCTCCCTAGGCATATTCTTGTCCAATTAGGGTTTTTAACCAATCTTGTGCATCCAATAGGTGTGTTTGTGTCATTGGATGATCAATTAGGTCATTTTCGTCCTCCCTAGGCTTATTCTTGTCCAATTAGGGTTTTTAACCAATCTTGTGCATCCAATAAGTTCATTTGTGTCATTGGATTAACATTTAGGTCATTTTCGTCCTCCCTAGGCATATTATTGTCAAATTAGGGTTTTTAACCAATCTTGTGCATCCAATAGGTGTCTTTGTGTCATTGGGTGATCAATTAGGGTATTTTCGTCCTCCCTAGGCATATTCTTGTCCAATTAGGGTTTTTAACCAATCTTGTGCATCCAATAGGTGTGTTTGTGTCATTGGATGATCAATTAGGCCATTTTCGTCCTCCCTAGGTTTATTTTTGTCCAATTAGGGTTTTTAACCAATCTTGTGCATCCAATAGGTGTGTTTGTGTCATTGGATGATCAATTAGGTCATTTTCGTCCTCCCTAGGCTTATTCTTGTCCAATTAGGGTTTTTAACCAATCTTGTGCATCCAATAAGTTCATTTGTGTCATTGGATTAACATTTAGGTCATTTTCGTCCTCCCTAGGCATATTCTTGTCCAATTAGGGTTTTTAACCAATCTTGTGCATCCAATAGGTGTGTTTGTGTCATTGGATGATCAATTTAGGTCATTTTCGATCTCTCTAGGCACATTCTTGTCCAATTAGGGTTTTTAACCAATCTTGTGCATCCAATAGGTGTGTTTGTGTCATTGGATGATCAATTAGGTCATTTTCGTCCTCCCTAGGCTTATTCTTGTCCAATTAGGGTTTTTAACCAATCTTGTGCATCCAATAAGTGTGTTTGTTTCATTGGATGATCAATTAGGTCTTTTTCGTCCTCCCTAGGCTTATTCTTGTCCAATTAGGGTTTTTAACCAATCTTGTGCATCCATTAAGTTCATTTGTGTCATTGGATGATCAATTAGGTCATTTTCGTCCTCCCTAGGCATATTCTTGTCCAACTAGGGTTTTAAACCAATCTTGTGCATCCAATAGGTGTGTTTGTGTCATTGGATGATCAATTAGGTCATTTTCGTCCTCCCTAGGCTTATTCTTGTCCAATTAGGGTTTTTAACCAATCTTGTGCATCCAATAAGTTCATTTGTGTCATTGGATTAACATTTAGGTTATTTTCGTCCTCCCTAGGCATATTCTTGTCCAATTAGGGTTTTTAACCGATTTTGTGCTTCCAATAGGTGTGTTTGTGTCATTGGATGATCAATTAGGTCTTTTTCGTCCTCCCTAGGCTTATTCTTGTCCAATTAGGGTTTTTAACCAATATTGTGCATCCAATAACTTTATTTGTGTCATTGAATTAATATTTAGGTCATTTTTCGTCCTCCCTAGGCATATTCTAGTCCAATTAGGGTTTTTAACCAATCTTGTGCATCCAATAGGTGTGTTTGTGTCATTGGATGATCAATTAGGTCATTTTCGTCCTCCCTAGGCTTATTCTTGTCCAATTAGGGTTTTTAACCAATCTTGTGCATCCAATAAGTTCATTTGTGTCATTGGATTAACATTTAGGTCATATCCGTCCTCCCTAGGCATATTCATTCCAATTAGGGGTTTTAACCAATCTTGTGCATCCAATAGGTGTGTTTGTGTCATTGGATGATCAATTAGGTCATTTTCGTCCTCCCTAGGCTTATTCTTGTCCAATTAGGGTTTTTAACCAATCTTGTGCATCTAATAAGTTCATTAGTGTCATTGGATGATCAATTAGGTCATTTTCGTCTTCCCTAGGCATGTTCTTGTCCAACTAGGGTTTTTAACCATTCTTATGCATCCAATAGGTGTGCTTGTGTCATTGGATGATCAATTAGGTCATTTTCGTCCTCCCTAGGCTTATTCTTGTCCACTTAGGGTTTTTAACCAATCTTGTGCATCCAATAAGTTTGTTTGTGTCATTGAATTAATATTTAGGTCATTTTCGTCCTCCCTAGGCATATTCTTGTCCAATTAGGGTTTTTAACCAATCTTGTGCATCCAATAGGTGTGTTTGTGTCATTGGATGATCAATTAGGTCATTTTCGTCCTCCCTAGGCTTATTCTTGTCCAATTATGGTTTTTAACCAATCTTGTGCTTCCAATAAGTGTGTTTGTGTCATTGGATGATCAATTAGGTCATTTTCGTCCTTCCTAGGCATATTCTTGTCCAATTAGGGTTTTTAACCAGTCTTGTGCATCCAATCGGTGTGTTTGTGTCGTAGAATGATCAATTAGGTCATTTTCGTCCTCCCTAGGCTTATTCTTGTCCAATTAGGGTTTTTAACCAATCTTGTGCATCCAATAAGTTCATTTGTGTCATTGGATTAACATTTAGGTCATTTTCGTCCTCCCTAGGCATATTCTTGTCCAATTAGGGTTTTTAACCAATCTTGTGCATCCAATAGGTGTGTTTGTGTCATTGGATGATCAATTAGGTCATTTTCGTCATCCCAAGGCTTATTCTTGTCCAATTAGGGTTTTTAACCAATCTTGTGCATCCAATAACTTTGTTTGTGTCATTGGATTAACATTTAGGTCATTTTCATACCCCCTAGGCTTATTCTTGTCCAATTAGGGTTTTTAACCAATCTTGTGCATCCAATAAGTTCATTTGTGTCATTGGATTAACATTTAGGTCATTTTCGTCCTCCCTAGGCATATTCTTGTCCAATTAGGGTTTTTAACCAATCTTGTGCTTCCAATAGGTGTGTTTGTGTCATTGGATGATCAATTAGGTCATTTTCGTCCTCCCTAGGCTTATTCTTGTCCAATTAGGGTTTTTAACCAATCTTGTGCATCCAATAATTTCATTTGTGTCATTGGATTAACATTTAGGTCATTTTCGTCCTCCCTAGGCATATTATTGTCCAATTAGGGTTTTTAACCAATCTTGTGCATCCAATAGGTGTGTTTGTGTCATTGGATGATCAATTTAGGTCATTTTCGTCCTCCCTAGGCATATTCTTGTCCAATTAGCGTTTTTAACCAATCTTGTGCATCCAATAGGTGTGTTTGTGTCATTGGATGATCAATTAGGTCATTTTCGTCCTCCCTAGGCTTATTCTTGTCCAATTAGGGTTTTTAACCAATCTTGTGCATCCAATAGGTGTGTTTGTGTCATTGGATGATCAATTAGGTCATTTTCGTCCTTCCTAGGCATATTCTTGTCCAATTAGGGTTTTTAACCAGTCTTTTGCATCCAATAGGTGTGTTTGTGTCATTGGATGATCAATTAGGTCATTTTCATCCTCAGAAGGCTTATTCTTGTCCAATTAGGGTTTTTAACCAATCTTGTGCATCCAATAAGTTCATTTGTGTCATTGGATTAACATTTAGGTCATTTTCGTCCTCCCTAGGCGTATTCTTGTCCAATTAGGGTTTTTAACCAATCTTGTGCATCTAATAGGTGTGTTTGTGTCATTGGATGATCAATTTAGGTCATTTTCGTCCTTCCTAGGCATATTCTTGTCCAATATGCGTTTTTAACCAATCTTGTGCATCCAATAAGTGTGTTTGTGTCATTGGATGATCAATTAGGTCATTTTCGTCCTCCCTAGGCTTATTCTTGTGCAATTATGGTTTTTAACCAATCTTGTGCATCCAATAGGTGTGTTTGTGTCATTGGATGATCAATTAGGTCATTTTCGTCCTTCCTAGGCATATTCTTGTCCAATTAGGGTTTTTAACCAGTCTTTTGCATCAAATACGTGTGTTTGTGTCATTGGATGATCAATTAGGTCATTTTCGTCCTCCGAAGGCTTATTCTTGTCCAATTAGGGTTTTTAACCAATCTTGTGCATCCAATAAGTTCATTTGTGTCATTGGATTAACATTTAGGTCATTTTCGTCCTCCCTAGGCATATTCTTGTCCAATTAGGGTTTTTAACCAATCTTGTGCATCCAATAGGTGTGTTTGT
>JBBPBR010001208.1:25162-97355 GCA_037974775.1 Cicer pinnatifidum | reverse complement strand
TAAGTTGAGTTGTTTCATTGGATTAACATTTAGGTCATTTTCGTCCTCCCTATGCTTATTCTTGTCCAATTAGGGTTTTTAACCAATCTTGTGCATCCAATAAGTTCATTTGTGTCATTGGATTAACATTTAGGTCATTTTCGTCCTCCCTAGGCATATTCTTGTCCAATTAGGGTTTTTAACCAATCTTGTGTATCCAATAGGTGTGTTTGTGTTATTGGATGATCAATTTGGTCATTTTCGTCCTCCCTAGGCTTATTCTTGTCCAATTAGGGTTTTTAACCAATCTTGTGCAACAAATAGGTGTGTTTGTGTCATTGGATGATCAATTACGTCATTTTCGTCCTCCCTAGGCTTATTCTTGTCCAATTAGGGTTTTTAACCAATCTTGTGCATTCAATAAGTTGAGTTGTGTCATTGGATTAACATTTAGGTCATTATCGTCCTCCCTAGGCTTATTCTTGTCCAATTAGGGTTTTTAACCTGTCTTGTGCATCCAATAAGTTCATTTGTGTCATTGGATTTACATTTAGGTCATTTTCGTCCTCCCTAGGCATATTCTTGTCCAATTAGGGTTTTTAACCAATCTTGTGCATCCAATAGGTGTGTTTGTGTCATTGGATGATCAATTAGGTGATTTTCGTCCTCCCTAGGCTTATTCTTGTCCAATTAGGGTTTTTAACCAATCTTGTGCATCCAATAACTTTGTTTGTGTCATTGAATTAATATTTAGGTCATTTTCGTCCTCCCTAGGCATATTCTTGTCCAATTAGGGTTTTTAACCAATCTTGTGCATCCAATAGGTGTGTTTGTGGCATTGGATGATCAATTAGGTCCTTTTCGTCCTCCCTAGGCTTATTCTTGTCCAATTAGGGTTTTTAACCAATCTTGTGAATCCAATACGTGTGTTTGTGTCATTGGATGATCAATTAGGTCATTTTCGTCCTCCCTAGGCTTATTCTTGTCCAATTAGGGTTTTTAACCAATCTTGTGCATCCAATAAGTTCATTTGTGTCATTGGATTTACATTTAGGTCATTTTATTCCTCCCTAGGCATATTCTTGTCCAATTAGGGTTTTTAACCAATCTTGTGCATCCAATAGGTGTGTTTGTGTCATTGGATGATCAATTAGGTCATTTTCGTCCTCCCTAGGCATATTCTTGTCCAATTAGGGTTTTTAACCAATCTTGTGCATCCAATAGGTGTGTTTGTGTCATTGGATGATCAATTAGGTCATTTTCGTCCTTCCTAGGCTTATTCTTGTCCAATTAGGGTTTTTAACCAATCTTGTGCATCCAATAAATTGAGTTGTGTCATTGGATTAACATTTAGGTCATTTTCGTCCTCCCTAGGCTTATTCTTGTCCAATTAGGGTTTTTAACCAATCTTGTGCATCCAATAGGTGTGTTTGTGTCATTGGATGATCAATTAGGTCATTTTCGTCCTCCCTAGGCATATTCTTGTCCAATTAGGGTTTTTAACCAATCTTGTGCATCCAATAGGTGTGTTTGTGTCATTGGATGATCAATTAGGTCATTTTCGTCCTCCCTAGGCATATTCTTGTCCAATTAGGGTTTTTAACCAATCTTGTGCATCCAATAGGTGTGTTTGTGTCATTGGATGATCAATTAGGTCATTTTCGTCCTCCATAGGCTTATTCTTGTCCAATAAGAGTTTTTAACCAATCTTCTGCATCCAATAAGTTGAGTTGTGTCATTGGATTAACATTTAGGTCATTTTCGTCCTCCCTAGGCTTATTCTTGTCCAATTAGGGTTTTTAACCAATCTTGTGCATCCAATAAGTTGAGTTGTGTCATTGGATTAACATATAGGTCATTTTCGTCCTCCCTAGGCATATTCTTGTCCAATTAGGGTTTTTAACCAATCTTGTGCATCCAATAAGTTGAGTTGTGTCATTGGATTAACATTTAGGTCATTTTCGTCCTCCCTAGGCTTATTCTTGTGCAATTAGGGTTTTTAACCATTCTTGTGCATCCAATACGTTCATTTGTGTCATGGATTAACATTTAGGTCATTTTCGTCCTCCCGAGGCATATTCTTGTCCAATTAGAGTTTAAACCAATCTTGTGCATCCAATAGGTGTGTTTGTGTCATTGGATGATCAATTAGGTCATTTTCGTCCTCCCTAGGCATATTCTTGTCCAATTAGGGTTTTTAACCAATTTTGTGCATCCAATAGGTGTGTTTGTGTCATTGGATGATCAATTATGTCATTTTCGTCCTCCCTAGGCATATTCTTGTCCAATTAGGGTTTTTAACAAATCTTGTGCATCCAATAGGTGTGTTTGTGTCATTGGATGATCAATTAGGTCATTTTCGTCCTCCCTAGGCATATTCTTGTCCAATTAGGGTTTTTAACCAATCTTGTGCATCCAATAGGTGTGTTTGTGTCTTTGGATGATCAATTAGGTCATTTTCTTCCTCCCTAGGCATATTCTTGTCCAATTAGGGTTTTTAACCAATCTTGTGCATCCAATAGGTGTGTTTGTGTCATTGGATGATCAATTAGGTCATTTTCGTCCTCCCTAGGCATATTCTTGTCCAATTAGGGTTTTTAACCAATCTTGTGCATCCAATAGGTGTGTTTGTGTCATTGGATGATTGATTAGGTCATTTTCGTCCCCCCTAGGCTTATTCTTGTCCAATTAGGGTTTTTAACCAATCTTGTGCATCCAATAAGTTCATTTGTGTCATTGGATTAACATTTAGGTCATTTTCGTCCTCCCTAGGCATATTCTTGTCCAATTAGGGTTTTTAACCAATCTTGTGCATCCAATAGGTGTATTTGTGTCATTGGATGATCAATTAGGTCATTTTCGTCCTCCCTAGGCTTATTCTTGTCCAATTATGGTTTTTAACCAAGCTTGTGCATCCAATAAGTTGAGTTGTGTCATTGGATTAACATTTAGGTCATTTTCGTCCTCCCTATGCTTATTCTTGTCCAATTAGGGTTTTTAACCAATCTTGTGCATCCAATAAGTTCATTTGTGTCATTGGATTTACATTTAGGTCATTTTCGTCCTCCCTAGGCATATTCTTGTCCAATTAGGGTTTTTAACCAATCTTGTGCATCCAATAGGTGTGTTTGTGTCATTGGATGATAAATTAGGTCATTTTCGTCCTCCCTAAGCTTATTCTTGTCCAATTAGGGTTTTTAACCAATCTTGTGCATCCAATAAGTTCATTTGTGTCATTGGATTAACATTTAGGTCATTTTCGTCCTCCCTAGGCTTATTCTTGTCCAATTAGGGTTTTTAGCCAATCTTGTGCATCCAATAAGTTCATTTGTGTCATTGGATTTACATTTAGGTCATTTTCGTCCTCCCTAGGCATATTCTTGTCCAATTAGGGTTTTTAACCAATCTTGTGCATCCAATAGGTGTGTTTGTTTCATTGGATGATCAATTAGGTCATTTTCGTCATCCCTAGGCTTATTCTTGTCCAATTAGGGTTTTTAACTAATCTTGTGCATCCAATAAGTTCATTTGTGTCATTGGAAGATCAATTAGGTCATTTTCGTCCTCCCTAGGCATATTCTTGTCCAATTAGGGTTTTTAACCAATCTTGTGCATCCAATAGGTGTGTTTGTGTCATTGGATGATCAATTAGGTCATTTTCGTCCTCCCTAGGCTTATTCTTGTCCAATTAGAGTTTTTAACCAATCTTGTGCATCCGATAAGTTTGTTTGTGTCAAGGAATTAATATTTAGGTCATTTTCGTCCTCCCTAGGCATATTCTTGTCCAATTAGGGTTTTTAACCAATCTTGTGCATCCAATAGGTGTGTTTGTGTCATTGGATGATCAATTAGGTCATTTTCGTCCTCCCTAGGCATATTCTTGTCCAATTAGGGTTTTTAACCAATCTTGTGCATCCAATAGGTGTGTTTGTGTCATTGGATGATCAATTAGGTCATTTTCGTCCTCCCTAGGCTTATTCTTGTCCAATTAGGGTTTTTAACCAATCTTGTGCTTCCAATAGGTGTGTTTGTGTCATTGGATGATCAATTAGGTCATTCTCGTCCTCTCTAGGCTTATTAATGTCCAATTAGGGTTTTTAACCAATCTTGTGCATCCAATGAGTTTGTTTGTGTCAATGAATTAATATTTAGATCATTTTCGTCCTCCCTAGGCATATTCTTGTCCAATTAGGGTTTCTAACCAATCTTGTGCATCCAATAGGTGTGTTTGTGTCATTGGATGATCAATTAGGTCATTTTCGTCCTCCCTAGGCTTATTCTTGTCCAATTAGGGTTTTTAACCAATCTTGTGCATCTAATAGGTGTGTATGTGTCATTGGATGATCAATTAGGTCATTTTCGTCCTCCCTAGGCTTATTCTTGTTCAATTAGGGTTTTTAACAAATCTTGTGCATCCGATAAGTTTGTTTGTGTCATTAAATTAATATTTAGGTCATTTTCGTCCTCCCTTGGCATATTCTTGTCCAATTAGGGTTTTTAACCAATCTTGTCCATCCGATAAGTTTGTTTGTGTCATTAAATTAATATTTAGGTAATTTTCGTCCTCCCTAGGCATGTTCTTGTCCAATTAGGGTTTTTAACCAATCTTGTGCATCCAATAGGTGTGTTTGTGTCATTGGATGATCAATTAGGTCATTTTCGTCCTCCCTAGGCTTATTCTTGTCCAATTAGGGTTTTTAACCAATCTTGTGCATCCAATAAGTTGAGTTGTGTCATTGGATTAACATTTAGGTCATTTTCGTCCTCCCTAGGCTTATTCTTGTCCAATTAGGGTTTTTAACCAATCTTGTGCATCCAATAGGTGTGTTTGTGTCATTGGATGATCAATTAGGTCATTTTCGTCCTCCCTAGGCATATTCTTGTCCAATTAGGGTTTTTAACCAATCTTGTGCATCCAATAGGTGTGTTTGTGTCATTGGATTATCAATTAGGTCATTTTCGTCCACCCTTGGCTTATTCTTGTCCAATAAGGGTTTTAACCGATCTTGTGCATCCAATAGGTGTGTTTGTGTCATTAGATGATCAATTAGGTCATTTTCGTCCTCCCTAGGCTTATTCTTGTCCAATTAAGGTTTTTAACCAATCTTGTGCGTCCAATAAGTTGAGTTGTGTCATTGGATTAACAATTAGGTCATTTTCGTCCTCCCTAGTCTTATTCTTGTCCAATTAGGGTTTTTAACCAATCTTGTGCATCCAATAGGTGTGTTTGTGTCATTGGATGATCGATTAGGTCATTTTCGTCCTACCTAGGCTTATTCTTGTCCAATTAAGGTTTTTAACCAATCTTGTGCATCCAATAAGTTGAGTTGTGTCATTGGATTAACATTTAGGTCATTTTCGTCCTCCCTATGCTTATTCTTGTCCAATTAGGGTTTTTAACCAATCTTGTGCATCCAATAGGTGTGTTTGTGTCATTGGATGATCAATTAGGTAACTTTCGTCCTCCCTAGGCTTATTCTTGCCCAATTAGGGTTTTTAACCATTCTTGTGCATCCAATAAGTAGAGTTGTGTCATTGGATTAACATTTAGGTCATTTTCGTCCTCCCTAGGCTTATTCTTGTCCAATTAGGGTTTTTAACCAATCTTGTGCATCCAATAGGTGTGTTTGTGTCATTGGATGATCAATTCGGTCATTTTCGTCCTCCCTAGGCTTATTATTTCCCAATTAGGGTTTTTAACCAATCTTGTGCATCCAATTGGTGTGTTTGTGTCATTGGATGAACAATTAGGTCATTTTCGTCCTCCCTAGGCTTATTCTTGTCCAATTAGGGTTTTTAACCAATCTTGTGCATCCAATAAGTTGAGTTGTGTCATTGGATTAACATTTAGGTCATTTTTGTCCTCCCTAGGCTTATTCTTGTCCAATTAGGGTTTTTAACCAATCTTGTGCATCCAATAAGTTTGTTTGTTTCATTGAATTAATATTTAGGTCATTTTCGTCCCCCCTAGGCATATTCTTGTCCAATTAGGGTTTTTAACCAATCTTGTGCATCCAATAGGTGTGTTTGTGTCATTGGATGATCAATTAGGTCATTTTCGTCCTCCCTAGGCATATTCTTGTCCAATTAGGGTTTTTAACGAATCTTGTGCATCCAATAGGTGTGTTTGTGTCATTGGATGGTCAATTAGGTCATTTTCGTCGTGCCTAGGCTTATTCTTGTCCAATTAGGGTTTTTAACCAATCTTGTGCATCCAATAGGTGTGTTTGTGTCATTGGATGATCAATTAGGTCATTTTCGTCCTCCCTAGGCATATTCTTGTCCAATTAGGGTTTTTAACCAATCTTGTGCATCCAATAAGTTTGTTTGTTTCATTGGATTATTATTTAGGTCATTTTCGTCCTCCCTAGGCTTATTCTTGTCCAATTAGGGTTTTTAACCAATCTTGTGCATCCAATAGGTGTGTTTGTGTCATTGGATGATCAATTAGGTCATTTTCGTCCTCCCTAGGCACATTCTTGTCCAACTAGGGTTTTTAACCAATCTTGTGCATCCAATAGGTGTGTTTGTGTCATTGGATTATCAATTAGGTCATTTTCGTCCTCCTTAGGCTTATTCTTGTCCAATTAGGGTTTTTAATCAATCTTGTGCATCCAATAGGTGTGTTTGTGTCATTGGATGATCAATTAGGTCATTTTCGTCCTCCCTAGGCTTATTCTTGTCCAATTAGGGTATTTAACCAATCTTGTGCATCCAATAAGTTCATTTGTGTCATTGGATTAACATTTAGGTCATTTTCGTTCTCCCTAGGCATATTCTTGTCCAATTAGGGTTTTTAACCAATCTTGTGCAAACAATAGGTGTGTTTGTGTCATTGGATGATCAATTTAGGTCATTTTCGTTCTCCCTAGGCATATTCTTGGCCAATTAGGGTTTTTAATCAATCTTGTGCATCCAATAGGTGTGTTTGTGTCATTGGATGATCAATTAGGTCATTTTCGTCCTCCCTAGGCATATTCTTGTCCAATTAGGGTTTTTAACCAATCTTGTGCATCCAATAGGTGTGTTTGTGTCATTGGATGATCAATTAGGTCATTTTCGTCCTCCCTATGCTTATTCTTGTCCAATTAGGGTTTTTAACCAATCTTGTGCATCCAATAAGTTGAGTTGTGTCATTTGATTAACATTTTGGTCATTTTTGTCCTCCCTAGGCTTATTCTTGTCCAATTAGGGTTTTTAACCAATCTTGTGCATCCAATAGGTGTGTTTGTGTCATTGGATGATCAATTAGGTCATTTTCGTCCTCCCTAGGCATATTCTTGTCCAATTAGGGTTTTTAACCAATCTTGTGCATCCAATAGGTGTGTTTGTGTCATTGGATGATCAATTAGGTCATTTTCGTCCTCCCTAGGCTTATTCTTGTCCAATTAGGGTTTTTAACCAATCTTGTGCATCCAATAGGTGTGTTTGTGTCATTGGATGATCAATTAGGTCATTTTCGTCCTCCCTAGGCTTATTCTTGTCCAATTAGGGTTTTTAACCAATCTTGTGCATCCAATAAGTTCATTTGTGTCATTGGATGATCAATTAGGTCATTTTTGTCCTCCCTAGGCTTATTCTTGTCCAATTAAGGTTTTTAACCAATCTTGTGCATCCAATAAATTTGTTTGTGTCATTGAATTAATATTTAGGTCATTTTCGTCCTCCCTAGGCATATTCTTCTCCAATTAGGGTTTTTAACCAATCTTGTGCATCCAATAAGTTTGTTTGTGTCATTGAATTCATATTTAGGTCATTTTCGTCCTCTCTAGGCATCATCTTGTCCAATTAGGGTTTTTAACCAATCTTTTGCATCCAATAGGTGTGTTTGTGTCATTGGATGATCAATTAGGTCATTTTCGTCCTCCCTAGTCTTATTCTTGTCCAATTAGGGTTTTTAACCAATCTTGTGCATCCAATAAGTTTGTTTGTGTCATTGAATTAATATTTAGGTCATTTTCGTCCTCCCGAGGCATCATCTTGTCCAATTAGGGTTTTTAACCAGTCTTTTGCATCCAATAGGTGTGTTTGTGTCATTGGATGATCAATTAGGTCATTCTCGTCCTCCCTAGGCTTATTCTTGTCCAATTAGGGTTTTTAACCAATCTTGTGCATCCAATAGGTGTGTTTGTGTCATTGGATGATCAATTAGGTCATTTTCGTCCTCCCTAGGCATATTCTTGTCCAATTAGGGTTTTTAACCAATCTTGTGCATCCAATAGGTGTGTTTGTGTCATTGGATGATCAATTAGGTCATTTTCGTCCTCCCTAGGCATATTCTTGTCCAATTAGGGTTTTTACCAATCTTGTGCATCCAATAAGTTGAGTTGTGTCATTGGATTAACATTTATGTCATTTTCGTCCTCCCTAGGCTTATTCTTGTCCAATTAGGGTTTTTAACCAATCTTGTGCATCCAATAGGTGTGTTTGTATCATTGGATGATCAATTAGGTCATTTTCGTCCTCCCTAGGCTTATTCTTTCCAATTAGGGTTTTTAACCAATCTTGTGCATCCAATAAGTTGAGTTGTGTCATTGGATTAACATTTAGGTCATTTTCGTCCTCCCTAGGCTTATTCTTGTCCAATTAGGGTTTTTAACCAATCTTGTGCATCCAATAAGTTCATTTGTGTCATTGGATTAACATTTAGGTCATTTTGGTCCTCGCTAGGCATATTCTTGTCCAATTAGAGTTTTAGACCAATCTTGTGCATCCAATAGGTGTGTTTGTGTCATTGGATGATCAATTAGGTTATTATCGTCCTCCCTAGCCTTATTCTTGTCCATTTAGGGTTTTTAACTAATCTTGTGCATCCAATAAGTTCATTTGTGTCATTGGATGATCAATTAGGTCATTTTCGTCCTCCCTAGGCATATTCTTGTCCAATTAGGGTTTTTAACCAATCTTGTGCATCCAATAGGTGTGTTTGTGTCATTGGATGATCAATTAGGTCATTTTCGTCCTCCCTAGGCATATTCTTGTCCAATTAGGGTTTTTAACCAATCTTGTGCATCCAATAGGTGTGTTTGTGTCATTGGATGATCGATTAGGTCATTTTTGTCCTCCCTAGGCACATTCTTGTCCAATTAGGGTTTTTAACCAATCTTGTGCATCCAATAAGTTGAGTTGTGTCATTGGATTAACATTTAGGTCATTTTCGTCCTCCCTAGGCTTATACTTGTCCAATTAGGGTTTTTAACCAATCTTGTGCATCCGATAAGTTTGTTTGTGTCATTGAATTAATATTTAGGTCATTTTCGTCCTCCCTAGGCATATTCTTGTCCAATTAGGGTTTTTAACCAATCTTGTGCATCCAATAGGTGTGTTTGTGTCATTGGATGATCAATTAGGTCATTTTCGTCCTCCCTAGGCATATTCTTGTCCAATTAGGGTTTTTAACCAATCTTGTGCATTCAATAGGTGTGTTTGTGTCATTGGATGATTAATTAGGTCATTTTCGTCCTCCCTAGGCATATTCTTATCCAATTAGGGTTTTTAACCAATCTTGTGCATCCAATAGGTGTGTTTGTGTCATTGGATGATCAATTAGGTCATTTTCGTCCTTTCTATGCTTATTCTTGTCTAATTAGGATTTTTAACCAATCTTGTGCATCCAATAAGTTCATTTGTGTCATTGGATGATCAATTAGGTCATTTTCGTCCTCCCTAGGCATATTCTTGTCTAACTAGGGTTTTTAACCAATCTTGTGCATCCAATAAGTTCATTTGTGTCATTGGATGATCAATTAGGTCATTTTCGTCCTCACTAGGCTTATTCTTGTCCGATTAGGGTTTTTAACCAATCTTGTGCATCCAATAAGTGTGTTTGTGTCATTGGATGATCAATTAGGTCATTTTCGTCCTCCCTAGGCTTATTCTTGTCCAATTAGGGTTTTTAACCAATCTTGTGCATCCAATAAGTTGGGTTGTGTCATTGGATTAACATTTAGGCCATTTCCGTCCTCCCTAGGCTTATTCTTGTCCAATTAGGGTTTTTAACTAATCTTGTGCATCCAATAGGTGTGTTTATGTCATTGGATGATCAATTAGGTCATTTTCGTCCTCCATAGGCATATTCTTGTCCAATTAGGGTTTTTAACCAATCTTGTGCATCCAATAGGTGTGTTTGTGTCATTGGATGATCAATTAGGTCATTTTCGTCCTCCCTAGGCATATTCTTGTCCAATTAGGGTTTTTAACCAATCTTGTGCATCCAATAGGTGTGTTTGTGTCATTGGATGATCAATTAGGTCATTTACGTCCTCCCTAGGCTTATTCTTTTTCAATTAGGGTTTTTATCCAATCTTGTGCATCCAATAGGTGTGTTTGTGTCTTTGGATGATCAATTAGGTCATTTTTGTCCTTCGTAGGCTTATTCTTGTCCAATTAGGGGTTTTAACCAATCTTGTGCATCCGATAAGTTTGTTTGTGTCATTAAATTAATATTTAGGTCATTTTCGTCCTCCCTAAGCATATTCTTGTCCAATTATGGTTTTTAGCCAATCTTGTGCATCCAATAGGTGTGTTTGTGTCATTGGATGATCAATTAGGTCATTTTCGTCCTCCCTATGCTTATTCTTGTCCAATTAAGGTTTTTAACCAATCTTGTGCATCCAATAAGTTGAGTTGTGTCATTGGATTAACATTTAGGTCATTTTCGTCCTCCCTAGGCTTATTCTTGTCCAATTAGGGTTTTTAACCAATCTTGTGCATCCAATAGGTGTGTTTGTGTCATTGGATGATCAATTAGGTCATTTTCGTCCTCCCTAGGCTTATTCTTGTCCAATTAGGGTTTTTAACCAATCTTGTGCATCCAATAGGTGTGTTTGTGTCATTGGATGATCAATTAGGTCATTTTCGTCCTCCCTAGGCTTATTCTTGTCCAATTAGGGTTTTTAACCAATCTTGTACATCCAATAAGTTCATTTGTGTCATTGGATTTACATTTAGGTCATATCCGTCCTCCCTAGGCATATTCTTGTCCAATTAGGGTTTTTAACCTATCTTGTGCGTCCAATAAGTTCATTTGTGTTATTGGATTAACATTTAGGTCATATTCGTCCTCCCTAGGCATATTCTTGTCCAATTAGGGTTTTTAACCAATCTTGTGCATCCAATAGGTGTGTTTGTGTCATTGGATGTTCAATTAGGTCATTTTCGTCCTCCCTAGGCATATTCTTGTCCAATTAGGGTTTTTAACCAATCTTGTGCATCCAATAGGTGTGTTTGTGTCATTGGATGATCAATTTGGTCATTTTCGTCCTCCCTAGGCTTATTCTTGTCCAATTAGGGTTTTTAACCAATCTTGTGCATCCAATAAGTGTGTTTGTGTCATTGGATGATCAATTAGGTCATTTTCGTCCTCCCTAGGCTTATTCTTGTTCAATTAGGGTTTTTAACCAAGCTTGTGCATCCAATAAGTTGAGTTGTTTCATTGGATTAACATTTAGGTCATTTTCGTCCTCCCTAGGCTTATTATTGTCCAATTAGGGTTTTTAACCAATCTTGTGCATCCAATAAGTTCATTTGTGTCATTGGATTTACATTTATGTCATTTTCGTCCACCCTAGGCATATTCTTGTCCAATTAGGGTTTTTAACCAATCTTGTGCATCCAATAGGTGTGTTTGTGTCATTGGATGATCAGTTAGGTCATTTTCTTCCTCCCTAGGCTTATTCTTGTCCAATTAGGGTTTTTAACCAATCTTGTGCATCCAATAAGTTCATTTGTGTCATTGGATTTACATTTTGGTCATTTTCGTCCTCCCTAGGCATATTCTTGTCCAATTAGGGTTTTTAACCAATCTGGTGCATCCAATAGGTGTGTTTGTGTCATTCGATGATCAATTAGGTCATTTTCGTCCTCCCTAGGCTTATTCTTGTCCAATTAGGGTTTTTAACCAATCTTGTGCATCCAATAACTTTGTTTGTGTCATTGAATTAATATTTAGGTCATTTTCGTCCTCCCTAGGCATATTATTGTCCAATTAGGGTTTTTAACCAATCTTGTGCATCGAATAGGTGTGTTTGTGGCATTGGATGATCAATTAGGTCATTTTCGTCCTCCCTAGGCTTATTCTTGTCCAATTAGGGTTTTTAACCAATCATGTGCGTCCAATAAGTTCATTTGTGTCATTGGATTAACATTTAGGTCATTTTCGTCCTCCCTAGGCTTATTCTTGTCCAATTACGGTTTTTAACCAATCTTGTGCATCCAATAGGTGTGTTTGTGTCATTGGATGATCAATTAGGTCATTTTCTTCCTCCCTAGGCTTATTCTTGTCCAATTAGGATTTTTAACCAATCTTGTGCATCCAATAGGTGTGTTTGTGTCATTGGATGATCAATTATGTCATTTTCGTCCTCCCTAGGCTTATTCTTGTCCAATTAGGGTTTTTAACCAATCTTGTGCATCCAATAAATTTGTTTGTTTCATTGAATTAATATTTAGGTCATTTTCGTCCTCCCTAGGCATATTCTTGTCCATTTAGGGTTTTTAACCAATCTTGTGCATCCAATAGGTGTGTTTGTGTCATTGGATGATCAATTAGGTCATTTTCGTCCTCCCTAGGCATATTCTGGTCCAATTAGCGTTTTTAACGAATCTTGTGCATCCCATAGGTGTGTTTGTGTCATTGGATGATCAATTAGGTCATTTTCGTCCTCCCTAGGCATATTCTTGTCCAATTAGGGTTTTTAACGAATCTTGTGCATCCAATAGGTGTGTTTGTGTCATTGGATGATCAATTAGGTCATTTTCGTCCTCCCTTGGCTTATTCTTGTCCAATTAGGGTTTTTAACCAATCTTGTGCATCCACTAAGTTGAGTTGTTTCATTGGATTAACATTTAGGTCATTTTCGTCCTCCCTACGCTTATTCTTGTCCAATTAGGGTTTTTAACCAATCTTGTGCATCCAATAAGTTCATTTGTGTCATTGGATTAACATTTAGGTCATTTTCGTCCTCCCTAGGCATATTCTTGTCCAATTAGGGTTTTTAACCAATCTTGTGCATCCAATAAGTTCATTTGTGTCATTGGATTTACATTTTGGTCATTTTCGTCCTCCCTAGGCATATTCTTGTCCAATTAGGGTTTTTAACCAATCTGGTGCATCCAATAGGTGTGTTTGTGTCATTGGATTATCAATTAGGTCATTTTCGTCCTCCCTAGGCTTATTCTTGTCCAATTAGGGTTTTTAACCAATCTTGTGCATCCAATAACTTTGTTTGTGTCATTGAATTAATATTTAGGTCATTTTCGTCCTCCCTAGGCATATTATTGTCCAATTAGGGTTTTTAACCAATCTTGTGCATCGAATAGGTGTGTTTGTGGCATTGGATGATCAATTAGGTCATTTTCGTCCTCCCTAGGCTTATTCTTGTCCAATTAGGGTTTTTAACCAATCCTGTGCGTCCAATAAGTTCATTTGTGTCATTGGATTAACATTTAGGTCATTTTCGTCCTCCCTAGGCTTATTCTTGTCCAATTACGGTTTTTAACCAATCTTGTGCATCCAATAGGTGTGTTTGTGTCATTGGATGATCAATTAGGTCATTTTCTTCCTCCCTAGGCTTATTCTTGTCCAATTAGGATTTTTAACCAATCTTGTGCATCCAATAGGTGTGTTTGTGTCATTGGATGATCAATTAGGTCATTTTCGTCCTCCCTAGGCTTATTCTTGTCCAATTAGGGTTTTGAACCAATCTTGTGCATCCAATAACTTTGTTTGTGTCATTGAATTAATATTTAGGTCATTGTCGTCCTCCCTAGGCATATTCTTGTCCAATTAGGGTTTTTAACCAATCTTGTGCATCCAATAGGTGTGTTTGTGTCATTGGATGATCAATTAGGTCATTTTCGTCCTCCCTAGGCTTATTCTTGTCCAATTAGGGTTTTTAACCAATCTTGTGCATCCAATAAGTTTTATTTGTGTAATTGAATTAATATTTAGATCATTTTCGTCCTCCCTAGGCATATTCTTGTCCAATTAGGGTTTTTAACCAATCTTGTGCATCCAATAGGTGTGTTTGTGTCATTGGATGATCAATTAGGTCATTTTCGTCCTCCCTAGGCATATTCTTGTCCAATTAGGGTTTTTAACCAATCTTGTGCATCCAATAGGTGTGTTTGTGTCATTGGATGATCAATTAGGTCATTTACGTCCTCCCTAGGCCTATTCTTGTCAAATTAGGGTTTTTAACCAATCTTGTGCATCCAATAACTTTGTTTGTGTAATTGAATTAATATTTAGGTCATTTTCGTCCTCCCTAGGCATATTCTTGTCCAATTAGGGTTTTTAACCAATCTTGTGCATCCAATAGGTGTGTTTGTGTCATTGGATGATCAATTAGGTCATTTTCGTCCTCCCTAGGCATATTCTTGTCCAATTAGGGTTTTTAACCAATCTTGTGCATCCAATAGGTGTGTTTGTGTCATTGGATGATCAATTAGGTCATTTTCGTCCTCCCTAGGCATATTCTTGTCCAATTAGGGTTTTTAACGAATCTTGTGCATCCAATAGGTGTGTTTGTGTCATTGGATGATCAATTAGGTCATTTTCGTCCTCCCTAGGCTTCTTCTTGTCCAATTAGGGTTTTTAACCAATCTTGTGCATCCAATAGGTGTGTTTGTGTCATTGGATGATAAATTAGGTCATTTTCTTCCTCCCTAGGCTTATTCTTGTACAATTAGTGTTTTTAACCAATCTTGTGCATCCAATAAGTTGAGTTGTGTCATTGGATTAACATTTAGGTCATTTTCGTTCTCCCTAGGCTTATTCTTGTCCAATTAGGGTTTTTAACCAATCTTGTGCATCCAATAAGTTCATTTGTGTCATTGGATTAACATTTAGGTCATATTCGTCCTCTCTAGGCATATTCTTGTCCAATTAGGGTTTTTAACCAATCTTGTGCATCCAATAGGTGTGTTTGTGTCATTGGATGATCAATTAGGTCATTTTCGTCCTCCCTAGGCTTATTCTTGTCCAATTAGGGTTTTTAACCAATCTTGTGCATCCAATAAGTTTGTTTGTGTCATTGGATGATCAATTAGGTCATTTTCGTGCTCCCTAGGCTTATTCTTGTCCAATTAGGGTTTTTAACCAATCTTGTGCATCCAATAAGTTTGTTTGTTTCATTGAATTAATATTTAGGTCATTTTCGTCCTCCCTAGGCATATTCTTGTCCAATTAGGGTTTTTAACCAATCTTGTGCATCCAATAGGTGTGTTTGTGTCATTGGATGATCAATTAGGTCATTTTCGTCCTCCCTAGGCATATTCTTGTCCAATTAGGGTTTTTAACCAATCTTGTGCATCCAATAGGTGTGTTTGTGTCATTGGATGATCAATTAGGTCATTTTCGTCCTCCCTAGGCATATTCTTGTCCAATTAGGGTTTTTAACCAATCTTGTGCATCCAATAGGTGTGTTTGTGGCAATGGATGATCAATTAGATTATTTTCGTCCGCCCTAGGCTTATTCTTGTCCAATTAGGGTTTTTAACCAATCTTGTGCATCCAATAGGTGTGTTTGTGTCATTGGATGATCAATTAGGTCATTTTCGTCCTCCCTAGGCTTATTCTTGTCCAATTAGGGTTTTTAACCAATCTTGTGCATCCAATAAGTTGAGTTGTGTCATTGGATTAACATTTAGGTCATTTTCGTTCTCCCTACGCTTATTCTTGTCCAATTAGTGTTTTTAACCAATCTTGTGCATCCAATAGGTGTGTTTGTGTCATTGGTTGATCAATTAGGTCATTTTCGTCCTCCCTAGGCATATTCTTGTCCAATTAGGGTTTTTAACCAATCTTGTGCATCCAATAGGTGTGTTTGTGTCATTGGATGATCAATTAGGTCATTTTCGTCCTCCCTAGGCATATTCTTGTCCAATTAGGGTTTTTAACGAATCTTGTGCATCCAATAGGTGTGTTTGTGTCATTGGATGATCAATTAGGTCATTTTCGTCCTCCCTAGGCTTATTCTTGTCCAATTAGGGTTTTTACCAATCTTGTGCATCCAATAAGTTGATTTGTGTCATTGGATTAACATTTAGGTCATTTTGGTCCTCCCTAGGCTTATTCTTGTCCAATTAAGGTTTTTAGCCAATCTTGTGCATCCAATAGGTGTGTTTGTGTCATTGGATGATCAATTAGGTCATTTTTGTGCTCCCTAGGCTTATTCTTTACCAATTAGGGTTTTTAACCAATCTTGTGCATCCAATAAGTTGAGTTGTGTCATTGGATTAACATTTAGGTCATTTTCGTCCTCCCTAAGCTTATTCTTGTCCAATTAGGGTTTTTAACCAATCTTGTGCATCCAATAAGTTCATTTGTGTCATTGGATTTACATTTAGGTCATTTTCGTCCTCCCTAGGCATATTCTTGTCCAATTAGGGTTTTTAACCAATCTTGTGCATCCAATAGGTGTGTTTGTGTCATTGGATGATCTATTAGGTCATTTTCGTCCTCCCTAGGCATATTCTTGTCCAATTAGGGTTTTTAACCAATCTTGTGCATCCAATAAGTTCATTTGTGTCATTGGATTAACATTTAGGTCATTTTCGTCCTCCCTAGGCATATTCTTGTCCAATTAGGGTTTTTAACCAATCTTGTGCATCCAATAGGTGTGTTTGAGTCATTGGATGATCAATTAGGTCATTTTCGTCCTCCGTAAGCATATTCTTGTCCAATTAAGGTTTTTAACGAATCTTGTGCATCCCATTGGTGTGTTTGTGTCATTGGATGATCAATTAGGTCATTTTCGTCCTCCCTAGGCTTATTCTTGTCCAATTAGGGTTTTTAACCAATCTTGTGCATCCAATAAGTTGAGTTGTGTCATTGGATTAACATTTACGTCATTTTCCTCCTCCCTAGGCTTATTCTTGTCCAATTAGGGTTTTTAACCAATCTTGTGCATCCAATAACTTTGTTTGTGTCCTTGAATTAATATTTAGGTCATTTTCGTCCTCCATAGGCATATTCTTGTCCAATTAGGGTTTTTAACCAATCTTGTGCATCCAATAAGTTTGTTTGTTTCATTGAATTAATATTTAGGTCATTTTCGTCCTCCCTAGGCATATTCTTGTCCAATTAGGGTTTTTAACCAATCTTGTGCATCCAATAGGTGTGTTTGTGTCATTGGATGATCAATTAGGTCATTTTCGTCCTCCCTAGGCTTATTCTTGTCCAATTAGGGTTTTTAACCAATCTTGTGCATCCAATAAGTTGAGTTGTGTCATTGGATTAACAATTAGGTCATTTTCATCCTCCCTAGGCTTATTCTTGTCCAATTAGGGTTTTTAACCAATCTTGTGCATCCGATAAGTTTGTTTGTGTTATTGAATTAATATTTAGGTCATTTTCGTCCACCCTAGGCATATTCTTGTCCAATTAGGGTTTTTAACCAATCTTGTGTATCCAATAGGTGTGTTTGTGTCATTGGATGATCAATTAGGTCATTTTCGTCCTCCCTAAGCTTATTCTTGTCCAATTAGGATTTTTAACCAATCTTGTGCATCCAATAAGTTGAGTTGTGTCATGGGATTAACATTTAGGTCATTTTCGTCCTCCCTAGGCTTATTCTTGTCCAATTAGGGTTTTTAACCAATCTTGTGTATCCAATAAGTTCATTTGTGTCATTGAATTAATATTTAGGTCATTTTCGTCCTCCCTAGGCATATTCTTGTCCAATTAGGGTTTTTAACCAATCTTGTGCATCCAATAGGTGTGTTTGTGTCATTGGATGATCAATTAGGTCATTTTCGTCCTCCCTAGGCATATTCTTGTCCAATTAGGGTTTTTAACCAATCTTGTGCAGCCAATAGGTGTGTTGTGTCATTGGATGATCAATTAGGTCATTTTCGTCCTCCCTAGGCATATTCTTGTCCAATTAGGGTTTTTAACCAATCTTGTGCATCCAATAGGTGTGTTTGTGTCATTGGATGATCAATTAGGTCATTTTCGTCCTCCCTAGGCATATTCTTGTCCAATTAGGGTTTTTAACCAATCTTGTGCATCCAATAGGTGTGTTTGTGTCATTGGATGATCAATTAGGTTATTTTCTTCCTCCCTATGCATATTCTTGTCCAATTAGGGTTTTTAACTAATCGTGTGCATCCGATAAGTTCATTTGTGTCATTGGATGATCAATTAGGTCATTTTCGTCCTCCCTAGGCATATTCTTGTCCAATTAGGGTTTTTAACCAATCTTGTGCATCCAATAGGTGTGTTTGTGTCATTGGATGATCAATTAGGTCATTTTCGTCCTCCCTAGGCATATTCTTGTCCAATTAGGGTTTTTAACCAATCTTGTGCATCCAATAGGTGTGTTTGTGTCATTGGATGATCAATTAGGTAATTTTCGTCCACCCTAGTCATGTTCTTGTCCAACTAGGGTTTTTAACCAATTTTGTGCATCCAATAGGTGTGTTTGTGTCATTGGATGATCAATTAGGTCATTTTCGTCCTCCCTAGGCTTATTCTTGTCCAATTAGGGTTTTTAACCAATCTTGTGCATCCAATAAGTTTGTTTGTGTCATTGAATTAATACTTAGGTCATTTTCGTCCTCCCTAGGCATATTCTTGTCCAATTAGGGTTTTTAACCAATCTTTTGCATCCAATAGGTGTGTTTGTGTCATTGGATGATCAATTAGGTCATTTTCGTCCTCCCTAGGCTTATTCTTGTCCAATTAGGGTTTTTAACCAATCTTGTGCATCCAATAAGTTTGTTTGTGTCATTGAATTAATATTTAGGTCATTTTCGTCCTCCCTAGGCATATTCTTGTCCAATTAGGGTTTTTAACCAATCTTGTGCATCCAATAAGTTCATTATTGTCATTGGATGATCAATTAGGTCATTTTCGTCCTCCCTAGGCTTATTCTTGTCCAATTATGGTTTTTAACCAATCTTTTGCATCCAATAGGTGTGTTTGTGTCATTGGATGATCAATTAGGTCATTTTCGTCCTCCCTAGGGATATTCTTGTCCAATTAGGATTTTTAACCAATCTTGTGCATCCAATAGGTGTGTTTGTGTCATTGGATGATCAATTATGTCATTTTCGTCCTCCCTAGGCTTATTCTTGTCCAATTAGGGTTTTTAACCAATCTTGTGCATCCAATAAATTTGTTTGTTTCATTGAATTAATATTTAGGTCATTTTCGTCCTCCCTAGGCATATTCTTGTCCATTTAGGGTTTTTAACCAATCTTGTGCATCCAATAGGTGTGTTTGTGTCATTGGATGATCAATTAGGTCATTTTCGTCCTCCCTAGGCATATTCTTGTCCAATTAGGGTTTTTAACGAATCTTGTGCATCCAATAGGTGTGTTTGTGTCATTGGATGATCAATTAGGTCATTTTCGTCCTCCCTTGGCTTATTCTTGTCCAATTAGGGTTTTTAACCAATCTTGTGCATCCACTAAGTTGAGTTGTTTCCTAGGCATATTCTTGTCCAATTAGGGTTTTTAACGAATCTTGTGCATCCCATAGGTGTGTTTGTGTCATTGGATGATCAATTAGGTCATTTTCGTCCTCCCTAGGCATATTCTTGTCCAATTAGGGTTTTTAACGAATCTTGTGCATCCAATTGGTGTGTTTGTGTCATTGGATGATCAATTAGGTCATTTTCGTCCTCCCTTGGCTTATTCTTGTCCAATTAGGGTTTTTAACCAATCTTGTGCATCCACTAAGTTGAGTTGTTTCATTGGATTAACATTTAGGTCATTTTCGTCCTCCCAATGCTTATTCTTGTACAATTAGGGTTTTTAACCAATCTTGTGCATCCAATAAGTTCATTTGTGTCATTGGATTAACATTTAGGTCATTTTCGTCCTCCCTAGGCATATTCTTGTCCAATTAGGGTTTTTAACCAATCTTGTGTATCCAATAGGTGTGTTTGTGTCATTGGATGATCAATTTGGTCATTTTCGTCCTCCCTAGGCTTATTCTTGTCCAGTTAGGGTTTTTAACCAATCTTGTGCATCCATTAGGTGTGTTTGTGTCATTGGATGATCAATTAGGTCATTTTCATCCTCCCAAGGCTTATTCTTGTCCAATTAGGGTTTTTAACCAATCTTGTGCATCCAATAAGTTGAGTTGTGTCATTGGATTAACATTTAGGTCATTATCGTCCTCCCTAGGCATATTCTTGTCCAATTAGGGTTTTTAACCAATCTTTTGCATCCAATAGGTGTGTTTGTGTCATTGGATGATCAATTAGGTCATTTTCGTCCTCCCTAGGCTTATTCTTGTCCAATTAGGGTTTTTAACCAATCTTGTGCATCCAATAACTTTGTTTGTGTCATTGAATTAATATTTAGGTCATTTTCGTCCTCCCTAGGCATATTCTTGTCCAATTAGGGTTTATAACCAATCTTGTGCATCCAATAAGTGTGTTTGTGGCATTGGATGATCAATTAGGTCGTTGTCGTCCTCCCTAGGCATATTCTTGCCCAATTAGGGTTTTTAACCAATCTTGTGCATCCAATAGGTGTGTTTGTGGCAATGGATGATCAATTAGGTCATTTTCGTCCTCCCTAGGCTTATTCTTGTCCAATTAGGGTTTTTAACCAATCTTGTGCATCCAATAGGTGTGTTTGTGTCATTGGATGATCAATTAGGTCATTTTTGTCCTCCCTAGGCTTATTCTTGTCCAATTAGGGTTTTTAACCAATCTTGTGCATCCAATAAGTTCATTTGTGTCATTGGATTAACATTTAGGTAATTTTCGTCCTCCCTAGGCATATTCTGGTCCAATTAGGCTTTTTAACCAATCTTGTGCTTCCAATAGGTGTGTTTGTGTCATTGGATGATCAATTAGGTCATTTTCGTCCTCCCTAGGCATATTCTTGTCTAATTAGGGTTTTTAACCAATCTTGTGCATCCAATAGGTGTGTTTGTGTCATTGGATGATCAATTAGGTCATTTTCGTCCTCCCTAGGCATATTCTTGTCTAATTAGGGTTTTTAACGAATCTTGTGCATCCAAAAGGTGTGTTTGTGTCATTGGACGATCAATTAGGTCATTTTCGTCCTCCCTAGGCTTATTCTTGTCCAATTAGGGTTTTTAACCAATCTTGTGCATCCAATAAGTTGAGTTGTGTCATTGGATTAACATTTAGGTCATTTTCGTCCTCCTTAGGCTTATTCTTGTCCAATTACGGTTTTTAACCAATCTTGTGCATCCAATAGGTGTGTTTGTGTCATTGCATGATCAATTAGGTCATTTTCGTCCTCCCTATGCTTATTCTTGTCCAATAGGGTTTTTAACCAATCTTGTGCATCCAATAAGTTGAGTTGTGTCATTGGATTAACATTTAGGTCATTTTCGTCCTCCCTAGGCTTATTCTTGTCCAATTAGGGTTTTTAACCAATCTTGTGCATCCAATAGGTGTGTTTGTGTCATTGGATGATCAATTAGGTCATTTTCGTCCTCCCTAGGCTTATTCTTGTCCAATTAGGGTTTTTAACCAATCTTGTGCATCCAATAGGTGTGTTTGTGTCATTGGATTATCAATTAGGTCATTTTCGACCTCCCTATGCATATACTTGTCCAATTAGGGTTTTTAACCAATCTTTTGCATCCAATAGGTGTGTTTGTGTCATTGGATGATCAATTAGGTGATTTTTGTCCTCCCTAGGCATATTCTTGTCCACTTAGGGTTTTTAACCAATCTTGTGCATCCAATAATTGTGTTTGTGTCATTGGATGATCAATTAGGTCACTTTCGTCCTCCCTAGGCTTATTCTTGTCCAATTAGGGTTTTTAACCAATCTTGTGCATCCAATAGGTGTGTTTGTGTCATTGGATGATCAATTAGGTCATTTTCGTCCTCCCTAGGCATATTCTTGTCCAATTAGGGTTTTTAACCAATCTTGTGCATCCAATAGGTGTGTTTGTGTCATTGGATGATCAATTAGGTCATTTACGTCCTCCCTAGGCATATTCTTGTCCAATTAGGGTTTTTAACCAATCTTGTGCATCCAATAGGTGTGTTTGTGTAATTGGATGATCAATTAGGTTATTTTCGTCCTCCCTAGGCTTATTCTTGTCCAATTAGGGTTTTTAACCAATCTTGTGCATCTAATAGGTGTGTTTGTGTCATTGGATGATCAATTAGGTCATTTTCGTCCTCCCTAGGCATATTCTTGTCCAATTATGGTTTTTAACCAATCTTGTGCATCCAATAAGTTGAGTTGTGTCATTGGATTAACATTTAGGTCATTTTCGTCCTCCCTAGGCTTATTCTTGTCCAATTAGGGTTTTTAACCAATCTTGTGCATCCAATAAGTTCATTTGTGTCATTGGATTAACATTTAGGTCATTTTCGTCCTACCTAGGCATATTCTTGTCCAAGTAGAGTTTTAGACCAATCTTGTGCATCAAATAGGTATGTTTGTGTCATTGGATGATCAATTAGGTTATTTTCGTCCTCCCTAGGCTTATTCTTGTCCAATTAGTGTTTTTAACTAATCTTGTGCATCAAATAAGTTCATTTGTGTCAGTGGATGATCAATTAGGTCATTTTCGTCCTCCCCAGGCATATTCTTGTCCAATTAGGGTTTTTAACCAATCTTGTGCATCCAATAGGTGTGTTTGTGTCATTGGATGATCAATTAGGTCATTTTCGTCCTCCCTAGGCTTATTCTTGTCCAATTAGGGTTTTTAACCAATCTTGTGCATCCAATAAGTTCATTTGTGTCATTGGATTAACATTTAGGTCATTTTCGTCCTCCCTAGGCATATTCTTGTCCAATTATGGTTTTTAACCAATCTTGTGTATCCAATAGGTGTGCTTGTGTCATTGGATGATCAATTAGGTCATTTTGGTCCTCTCTAGGCTTATTCTTGTCCAATTAGGGTTTTTAACCAATCTTGTGCATCCAATAGGTGTGTTTGTGTCATTGGATGATCAATTAGGTCATTTTCGTCCTCCCTAGGCTTATTCTTGTCCAATTAGGGTTTTTAACCAATCTTGTGCATCCAATAACTTTGTTTGTGTCATTGAATTAATATTTAGGTCATTTTCGTCCTCGCTAGGCATATTCTTGTCCAATTAGGGTTTTTAACCAATCTTGTGCATCCAATAGGTGTGTTTGTGTCATTGGATGATCAATTAGGTCATTTTCGTCCTCCCTAGGCTTATTCTTGTCCAATTAGGGTTTTTAACCAATCTTGTGCATCCAATAACTTTGTTTGTGTCATTGAATTAATATTTAGGTCATTTCGTCGTCCCTAGGCATATTCTTGTCCAATTAGGGTTTTTTACCAATCTTGTGCATCCAATAGGCGTGTTTGTGTCATTGGATGATCAATTAGGTCATTTTCGTCATCCCAAGGCTTATTCTTGTCCAATTAGGGTTATTAACCAATCTTGTGCATCCAATAACTTTGTTTGTGTCATTGAATTAATATTTAGGTCATTTTCGTCCTCCTTAGGCATATTCTTGTCCAATTAGGGTTTTTAACCAATCTTGTGCATCCAATAGGTGTGTTTGTGTCATTGGATGATCAATTAGGTCATTTTCGTCCTCCCTAGGCTTATTCTTGTCCAATTAGGGTTTTTAACCAATCTTGTGCATCCAATAAGTTGAGTTGTGTCATTGGATTAAGATTTAGGTCATTTTCGTTCTCCCTAGGCTTATTGTTGTCCAATTAGGGTTTTTAACCAATCTTTTGCATCCAATAAGTTCATTTGTGTTATTGGATTAACATTTAGGTCATATTCGTCCTCCCTAGGCATATTCTTGTCCAATTAGGGTTTTTAACCAATCTTGTGCATCCAATAGGTGTGTTTGTGTCATTGGATGATCAATTAGGTCATTTTCGTCCTCCCTAGGCATATTCTTGTCCAATTAGGGTTTTTAACCAATCTTGTGCATCCAATAGGTGTGTTTGTGTCATTGGATGATCAATTAGGTCATTTTCGTCCTCCCTAGGCTTATTCTTGTCCAATTAGGGTTTTTAACCAATCTTGTGCATCCAATAAGTTGAGTTGTGTCATTGGATTAACATTTAGCTCATTTTCGTCATCCCTAGGTTTATTCTTGTCCAATTAGGGTTTTTAATCAATCTTGTGTATCCAATAGCTGTGTTTGTGGCAATGGATGATCAATTAGGTCATTTTCGTCCTCCCTAGGCTTATTCTTGTCCAATTTTGGTTTTTAACCAATCTTGTGCATCCAATAGGTGTGTTTGTGTCATTGGATGATTAATTAGGTCATTTTCGTCCTCCCTAGGCATATTCTTGTCCAATTAGGGTTTTTAACCAATCTTGTGCATCCAATAGGTGTGTTGTGTCATTGGATTAACATTTAGGTCATTTTCGTCATCCCTAGGATTATTCTTGTCTAATTAGGGTTTTTAACAAATCTTGTTCATCCAATAAGGTCATTTGTGTCATTGGATGATCAATTAGGTCATTTTCGTCCTCCCTAGGCATATTCTTGTCCAATTAGGGTTTTTAACCAATCTTGTGCATCCAATAGGTGTGTTTGTGTCATTGGATGATCAATTAGGTCATTTTCGTCCTCCCTAGGCATATTCTTGTCCAATTAGGGTTTTTAACCAATCTTGTGCATCCAATAGGTGTGTTTGTGTCATTGGATGATTAATTAGGTCATTTTCGTCCTCCCTAGGCATATTCTTGTCCATTTAGGGTTTTTAACGAATCTTGTGCATCCAATAGGTGTGTTTGTGTCATTGGATGATCAATTAGGTCATTTTCGTCCACCCTAGGCATATTCTTGTCCAATTAGGGTTTTTAACTAATCTTGTGCATCCAATAAGTTCATTTGTGTCATTGGATGATCAATTAGGTCATTTTCGTCCTCCCTAGGCATATTCTTGTCCAATTAGGGTTTTTAACCAATCTTGTGCATCCAATAGGTGTGGTTGTGTCATTGGATGATCAATTAGGTCATTTTCGTCCTCCCTAGGCAAATTCTTGTCCAATTAGGGTTTTTAACCAATCTTGTGCATCCAATAGGTGTGTTTGTGTCATTGGATGATCAATTAGGTCATTTTCGTCCTCCCTAGGCTTATTCTTGTCCAATTAGGGTTTTTAACCAATCTTGTGCATCCAATAGGTGTGTTTGTTTCATTGGATGATCAATTAGGTCATTTTCGTCCTCCCTAGGCTTATTATTGTCCAATTAGGGTTTTTAACCAATCTTGTGGATCCGATAAGTTTGTTTGTGTCATTGAATTAATATTTAGGTCATTTTCGTCCTCCCTAGGCATATTCTTGTCCAATTACGGTTTTTAACTAACCTTGTGCATCCAATAAGTTCATTTGTGTCATTGGATGATCAATTAGGTCATTTTCGTCCTCCCTAGGCATATTCTTGTCCAATTAAGGTTTTTAACCAATCTTGTGCATCCAATAGGTGTGTTCGTGTCATTGGATGATCAATTAGGTCATTTTCGTCCTCCCTAGGCTTATTTTTGTCCAATTAGGGTTTTTAACTGATCTTGTGCATCCAATAGGTGTGTTTGTGTCATTGGATGATCAATTAGGTCATTTTCGTCCTCCCTAGGCATATTCTTGTCCAATTAGAGTTTTTAACCAATCTTGTGCATCCAATAGGTGTGTTTGTGTCATTGGATGATCAATTAGGTCATTTTCGTCCTCCCTAAGCTTATTCTTGTCCAATTAGGGTTTTTAACCGATCTTGTGCATCCAATGGGTGTGTTTGTGTCGTTGGATGATCAATTAGGTCGTTTTCGTCTTCCCTAGGCATATTCTTGTCCAATTAGGGTTTTTAACCAATCTTGTGCATCCAATAGGTGTGTTTGTGTCATTGGATGATCAATTAGGTCATTTTCGTCCTCCCTAGGCTTATTCTTGTCCAATTAGGGTTTTTAACCAATCTTGTGCATCCAATAGGTGTGTTTGTGTCTTTGGATGATCGATTAGGTCATTTTCGTCCTCCCTAGGCTTATTCTTGTCCAATTAGGGTTTTTAACCAATCTTGTGCATCCGATAAGTTTGTTTGTGTCATTGAATTAATATTTAGGTCATTTTCGTCCTCCCTAGGCATATTCTTGTCCAATTAGGGTTTTTAACCAATCTTGTGCATCCAATAGGTGTGTTTGTGTCATTGGATGATCAATTAGGTCATTTTCGTCCCCCCTAGGCTTATTCTTGTCTAATTAGGGTTTTTAACCAATCTTGTGCATCCAATAGGTGTGTTTGTGGCATTGGATGACAATTAGGTTATTTTCGTCCTCCCTAGGCTTATTCTTGTCCAATTAGGGTTTTTAACCAATCTTGTGCATCCAATAAGTTTTTTTTGTGTCATTTGATGATCAATTAGGTCATTTTAGTCCTCCCTAGTCTTATTCTTGTTCAATTAGGGTTTTTAACCAATCTTGTGCATCCAATAAGTTCATTTGTGTCATTGGATTAACATTTAGATTATTTTCGTCCACCCTAGGCATATTCTTGTCCAATTAGGGTTTTTAACCAATCTTGTGCATCCAATAGGTGTGTTTGTGTCATTGGATGATCAATTAGGTCATTTTCGTCCTCCCTAGGCTTATTCTTGTCCAATTAGGGTTTTTAACCAATCTTGTGCATCCAATAAGTTGATTTGTGTCATTGGATTAACATTTAGGTCACTTTCGTCCTCCCTAGGCATATTCTTGTCCAATTAGGGTTTTTAACCAATCTTGTGCATCCCATAGGTGTGTTTGTGTCATTGGATGATCAATTAGGTCATTTTTGTCCTCCCTAGGTCTATTCTTGTCCAATTAGGGTTTTTAACCAATCTTGTGCATCCAATAAGTTTGTTTGTGTCATTGAATTAATATTTAGGTCATTTTGGTCCTCCCTAGGCATATTATTGTCCAATTAGGGTTTTTAACCAATCTTGTGCATCCCACAGGTGTGTTTGTGTCATTGGATGATCAATTCGGTCATTTCCGTCCTCCATAGGCTTCTTCTTGTTCAATTAGGGTTTTTAACCAATCTTGTGCATCCAATACGTGTGTTTGTGTCATTGGATGATCAATTAGGTCATTTTCGTCCTCCCTTGGCTTATTCTTGTCCAATTAGTGTTTTTAACCAATCTTGTGCATCCACTAAGTTGAGTTGTTTCATTGGATTAACATTTAGGTCATTTTCGTCCTCCCTATGCTTATTCTTGTCCAATTAGGGTTTTTAACCAATCTTGTGCATCCAATAAGTTCATTTGTGTCATTGGATTAACATTTAGGTCATTTTCGTCCTCCCAAGCATATTCTTGTCCAATTAGGGTTTTTAACCAATCTTGTGCATCCAATAGGTGTGTTTGTGTCATTGGATGATCAATTAGGTCATTTTCTTCCTCCCTAGGCTTATTCTTGTCCAATTAGGGTTTTTAACCAATCTTGTGCATCCAATAAGTTGATTTGTGTCATTGGATTAACATTTAGGTCACTTTCGTCCTCCCTAGGCATATTCTTGTCCAATTAGGGTTTTTAACCAATCTTGTGCATCCCATAGGTGTGTTTATGTCATTGGATGATCAATTAGGTCATTTTTGTCCTCCCTAGGTTTATTCTTGTCCAATTAGGGTTTTTAACCAATCTTGTGCATCCAATAAGTTTGTTTGTGTCATTGAATTAATATTTAGGTCATTTTGGTCCTCCCTAGGCATATTCTTGTCCAATTAGGGTTTTTAACCAATCTTGTGAATCCAATAGGTGTGTTTGTGTCATTGGATGATCAATTAGGTCATTTTCGTCCTCCCTAGGCATATTCTTGTCCAATTAGGGTTTTTAACCAATCTTGTGCATCCAATAGGTGTGTTTGTGTCATTGGATGATCAATTAGGTCATTTTCGTCCTCCCTAGGCTTATTCTTGTCCAATTAGGGTTTTTAACCAATCTTGTGCATCCAATAGGTGTGTTTGTGTCATTGGATGATCAATTAGGTCATTTTCGTCCTCCCTAGACTTATTCTTGTCCAATTAGGGTTTTTAACCAATCATGTGCATCCAATAACTTTATTTGTGTCATTGAATTAATATTTAGGTCATTTTCGTCCTCCCTAAGCGTATTCTTTTCCAATTAGGGTTTTTAACCAATCTTGTGCATCCAATAGGTGTGTTTGTGTCATTGGATGATCAATTAGGTCATTTTCGTCCTTTCTAGGCTTATTCTTGTCCAATTAGGTTTTTAACCAATCTTGTGCATCCAATAGGTGTGTTTGTGTCATTGGATGATCAATTAGGTCATTTTCGTCCTCCCTAGACTTATTCTTGTCCAATTAGGGTTTTTAACCAATCTTGTGCATCCAATAACTTTGTTTGTGTCATTGAATTAATAATTAGGTCATTTTCGTCCTCCCTAGGCATATTCTTGTCCAATTAGGGTTTTTAACCAATCTTGTGCTTCCAATAGGTGTGTTTGTGTCATTGGATGATCAATTAGGTCATTTTCGTCCTCCCTAGGCTTATTCTTGTCCAATTAGGGTTTTTAACCAATCTTGTGCATCCAATAAGTTTGTTTATGTCATTGAATTAATAGTTAGGTCATTTTCGTCCTCCCTAGGCGTATACTTGTCCAATTAGGGTTTTTAACCAATCTTGTGCATCCAATAGGTGTGTTTGTGTCATTGGATGATCAATTAGGTCATTTTCGTCCTCCCTAGGCTTATTCTTGTCCAATTAGGGTTTTTAACCAATCTTGTGCATCCAATAGGTGTGTTTGTGTCATTGGATGATCAATTAGGTCCTTTTCGTCCTTCCTAGGCATATTCTTGTCCAATTAGGGTTTTTAACCAGTCTTGTGCATCCAATAGGTGTGTTTGTGTCATTGGATGATCAATTAGGTCATTTTTGTCCTCGGAAGGCTTATTCTTGTCCAATTAGGGTTTTTAACCAATCTTGTGCATCCAATAAGTTCATTTGTGTCATTGGATTAACATTTAGGTCATTTTCGTCCTCCCTAGGTATGTTCTTGTCCAATTACGGTTTTAAACCAATCTTGTGCGTCCAATAGGTGTGTTTGTGTCATTGGATGATCAATTAGGTCATTTTCGTCCTCCCTAGGCTTATTCTTGTCAAATTAGGGTTTTTAACCAATCTTGTGCATCCAATAGGTGTGTATGTGTCATTGGATGATCAATTAGGTCATTTTCGTCCTCCCTAGGCATATTCTTGTCCAACTAGGGTTTTTAACCATTCTTGTGCATCCAATAGGAAATTTGTGTCTTTGGATGATCAATTAGGTCATTTTCGTGCTCCCTAGGCTTATTCTTGTCCAATTAGGGTTTTTAACCAATCTTGTGCATCCAATAGGTGTGTTTCTGTCATTGGATGATCAATTAGGTCATTTTCGTTCTCCCTAGGCTTATTCTTGTCCAATTAGGGTTTTTAACCAATCTTGTGCATCCAATAGGTGAGTTTATGTCATTGGATTAACATTTAGGTCATTTTCGTCCTCCCTAGGCTTATTCTTGTCCAATTAGGGTTTTTAACCAATCTTGTGCATCCAATAAGTTTGTTTGTGTCATTGAATTAATTTTTAGGTCATTTTCGTCCTCCCTAGGCATATTCTTGCCCAATTAGGGTTTTTAACCAATCTTGTGCATCCAATAGGTGTGTTTGTGTCATTGGATGATCAATTAGGTAATTTTCGTCCTCCCTAGGCTTATTCTTGTCCAATTAGGGTTTTTAACCAATCTTGTGCATCCAATAACTTTGTTTGTGTCATTGAATTAATATTTAGGTCATTTTCTTCCTCCCTAGGCATATTCTTTTCCAATTAGGGTTTTTAACCAATCTTGTGCATCCAATAGGTGTGTTTGTGTCATTGGATGATCAATTAGGTCATTTTCGTTCTCCCTAGGCTTATTCTTGTCCAATTAGGGTTTTTAACTAATCTTGTGCATTCGATAAGTTTGTTTATGTCATTGAATTAATATTTAGGTCATTTTCGTCCTCCCTAGGCATATTCTTGTCCAATTAGGGTTTTTAACCAATCTTGTGCATCCAATAGGTGTGTTTGTGTCATTGGATGATCAATTAGGTCATTTTCGTCCTCCCTAGGCTTATTCTTCACCAATTAGGGTTTTTAACCAATCTTGTGCATCCAATAAGTTGAGTTGTGTCATTGGATTAGCATTTTGGTCATTTTCGTCCTCCCTAGGCTTATTCTTGTCCAATTAGGGTTTTTAACCAATCTTGTGCATCCAATAGGTGTGTTTGTGTCATTGGATGATCAATTAGGTCATTTTCGTCCTCCCTAGGCTTATTCTTGTCCAATTAGGGTTTTTAACCAATCTTGTGCATCCAATAGCTGTGTTTGTGTCATTGGATTAATATTTAGGTCATTTTCGTCCTCCCTAGGCATATTCTTGTCCAATTAGGGTTTTTAACCAATCTTGTGCATCCAATAGGTGTGTTTGTGTCATTGGATGATCAATTAGGTCATTTTCGTCCTCCCTAGGCTTATTCTTGTCCTATTACGGTTTTTAACCAATCTTGTGCATCCAATAGGTGTGTTTGTGTCATTGGATGATCAATTAGGTTATTTTCGTCCTCCCTAGGCTTATTCTTGTCCAATTAGGGTTTTTAACCAATCTTGTGCATCCAATAGGTGTGTTTGAGTCATTGGATGATCAAGTAGGTCATTTTCGTCCTCCCTAGTCATATTCTTGTCCAATTAGGGTTTTTAACCAATCTTGTGCATCCAATAGGTGTGTTTGTGTCATTGGATGATCAATTAGGTCATTTTCGTCCTCCCTAGGCTTATTCTTGTCCAATTAGGGTTTTTAACCAATCTTGTGCATCCAATAGGTGTGTTTGTGTCATTGGATGATCAATTAGGTCATTTTCGTCCTCCCTAGGCATATTCTTGTCCAATTAGGGTTTTTAACGAATCTTGTGCATCCAATAGGTGTGTTTGTGTCATTGGGTGATCAATTAGGTTATTTTCGTCCTCCCTAGGCTTATTCATGTCCAATTAGGGATTTTAACCAATCTTGTGCATCCAATAAGTTGAGTTGTGTCATTGGATTAACATTTAGGTCATTTTCGTCCTCCCTAGGCTTATTCTTGTCCAATTAGGGTTTTTAACCAATCTTGTGCATCCAATAGGTGTGTTTGTGTCATTGGATGATCAATTAGGTCATTTTCGTCCTCCCTAGGTTTATTCTTGTCCAATTAGGGTTTTTAACAAATCTTGTGCATCCAATAAGTTCATTTGTGTCATTGGAAGATCAATTAGGTCATTTTCGTCCTCCCTAGGCATATTCTTCTACAACTAGGGTTTTTAACCAATCTTGTGCATCCAATAAGTTCATTTGTGTCATTGGATGATCAATTAGGTCATTTTTGTCCTCCCTAGGATTATTCTTGTCCAATTAGGGTTTTTAACCAATCTTGTGCATCCAATAGGTGTGTTTGTGTCATTGGATGATCAATTAGGTCATTTTCGTCCTCCCTAGGCTTATTCTTGTCCAATTAGGGTTTTTAACCAATCTTGTGCATCCAATAGGTGTGTTTGTGTCATTGGATGATCAATTAGGTCATTTTCGTCCTCCCTAGGCTTATTCTTGTCCAATTAGGGTTTTTAACCAATCTTGTGCATCCAATAGGTGTGTTTGTGTCATTGGATGATCAATTAGGTCATATTCGTCCTCCCTAAGCATATTCTTGTCCAATTAGGGTTTTTAACCAATCTTGTGCATCCAATAAGTTCATTTGTGTCATTGGATGATCAATTAGGTCATTTTCGTCCTCCCTAGGCATATTCTTGTCCAACTAGGGTTTTAAACCAATCTTGTGAATCCAATAGGTGTGTTTGTGTCATTGGATGATCAATTAGGTCATATTCGTCCTCCCTAGTCTTATTCTTGTCCAATTAGGGTTTTTAACCAATCTTGTGTATCCAATAGGTGTGTTTGTGTCATTGGATGATCAATTAGGTCATTTTCGTCCTCCCTAGGCTTATTCTTGTCCAATTAGGGTTTTTAACCAATCTTGTGCATCCAATAGGTGTGTTTGTGTCATTGGATGATCAATTAGGTCATTTTCGTCCTCCCTAGGCTTATTCTTGTCCAATTAGGGTTTTTAACCAATCTTGTGCATCCAATAAGTTTGTTTGTGTCATTGAATTAATATTTAAGTCATTTTCGTCCTCCCTAGGCATATTCTTGTCCAATTAGGGTTTTTAACCAATCTTATGCATTCAATAGGTGTGTTTGTGTCATTGGATGATCAATTAGGTCATTTTCGTCCTCCCTAGGCATATTCTTGTCCAATTAGGGTTTTTAACCAATCTTGTGCATCCAATAGGTGTGTTTGTGTCATTGGATGATCAATTAGGTCATTTTCGTCCTCCCTAGGGTTATTCTTGTCCAATTAGGGTTTTTAACCAATCTTGTGCATCCAATAAGTTGAGTTGTGTCATTGGATTAATATTTAGGTCATTTTCATTCTCCCTAGGCTTATTTTTGTCGAATTAGGTTTTTAACCAATCTTGTGCATCCAATAAGTTCATTTGTGTCATTGGATTAACATTTAGGTCATTTTCGTCCTCCCTAGGCATATTCTTGTCCAATTAGGGTTTTTAACCAATCTTGTGCATCCAATAGGTGTGTTTGTGTCATTGGATGATCAATTAGGTCATTTTCGTCCTCCCTAGGCTTATTCTTGTCCAATTAGGGTTTTTAACCAATCTTGTGCATCCAATAGGTGTGTTTGTGTCATTGGATGATCAATTAGGTCATTTTCGTCCTCCCTAGGCTTATTCTTGTCCAATTAGGGTTTTTAACCAATCTTGTGCATCCAATAGGTGTGTTTGTGTCTTTGGATGATCAATTAGGTCATTTTCGCCCTCCGTAGGCCTATTCTTGTCCAATTAGGGTTTTTAACCAATCTATTGCATCCGATAAGTTTGTTTGTGTCATTGGATGACCAATTAGGTCATTTTCGTCCTCCCTAGGCATATTCTTGTCCAATTAGGGTTTTTAACCAATCTTGTGCATCCCATAGGTGTGTTTGTGTCATTGGATGATCAATTAGGTCATTTTCGTCCTCCCTAGGCTTATTCTTGTCCAATTAGGGTTTTTAACCAAACTTGTGCATCCAATAAGTTGAGTTGTGTCATTGGATGATCAATTAGGTCATTTTCGTCCTCCCTAGGCATATTCTTGTCCAATTAGGAATTTTAACCAATCTTGTGCATCCCATAGGTGTGTTTGTGTCATTGGATGATCAATTAGGTCATTTTCGTCCTCCCTAGCCTTATTCTTGTCCAATTACGGTTTTTAACCAATCTTGTGCATCCAATAAGTTTGTTTGTGTCATTGAATTAATATTTAAGTCATTTTCGTCCTCCCTAGGCATATTCTTGTCCAATTAGGGTTTTTAACCAATCTTGTGCATCCAATAGGTGTGTTTGTGTCATTGGATGATAAATTAGGTCATTTTCGTCCTCCCTAGGCTTATTCTTGTCCAATTAGGGTTTTTAACCAATCTTGTGCATCCAATAAGTTCATTTGTGTCATTGAATTAATATTTAAGTCATTTTCGTCCTCCCTAGGCATATTCTTGTCCAATTAGGCTTTTTAACCAATCTTGTGCTTCCAATAGGTGTGTTTGTGTCATTGGATGATCAATTAGGTCATTTTCATCCTCCATAGGCGTATTCTTGTCCAATTAGGGTTTTTAACCAATCTTGTGCATCCAATAGGTGTGTTTGTGTCATTGGATGATCAATTAGGTCATTTTCGTCCTCCCTAGGCATATTCTTGTCCAATTAGGGTTTTTAACGAATCTTGTGCATCCAAAAGGTGTGTTTGTGTCATTGGACGATCAATTAGGTCATTTTCGTCGTCCCTAGGCTTATTCTTGTCCAATTAGGGTTTTTTACCAATCTTGTGCATCCAATAAGTTGAGTTGTGTCATTGGATTAACATTTAGGTCATTTTCGTCCTCCCTAGGCTTATTCTTGTCCAATTAGGGTTTTTAACCAATCTTGTGCATCCAATAGGTGTGTTTGTGTCATTGGATGATCAATTCGGTCATTTTCGTCCTCCCTAGGCTTATTCTTGCCCAATTAGGGTTTTTAACCAATCTTGTGCATCCAATAATTTGAGTTGTGTCATTGGATTAACATTTAGGTCATTTTCGTCCTCCCTAGGCATATTCTTGTCCAATTAGAGTTTTAGACCAATCTTGTGCATCCAATAGGTGTGTTTGTGTCATTGGATGATCAATTAGGTTATTTTCGTCCTCCCTAGGCTTATTCTTGTCCAATTAGGGTTTTTAACTATTCTTGTGCATCCAATAAGTTCATTTGTGTCATTGGATGATCAATTAGGTCATTTTAGTCCTCCCTATGCATATTCTTGTCCAATTAGGGTTTTTAACCAATCTTGTGCATCCAATAGGTGTGTTTGTGTCATTGGATGATCCATTAGGTCATTTTCGTCCTCCCTAGGCTTATTCTTGTCCAATTAGGGTTTTTAACCAATCTTGTGCATCCAATAAGTTCATTTGTGTCATTGGATTTACATTTAGGTCATTTTTGTCCTCCCTAGCTAGGCATATTCTTGTCCAATTAGGGTTTTTAACCAATCTTGTGCATCCAATAGGTGTCTTTGTGTCATTGGAAAATCAATTAGGTCATTTTCGTCCTCCCTACGCTTATTCTTGTCCAATTAGGATTTTTAACCAATCTAGTGCATCCAATAAGTTCATTTGTGTCATTGGATTTACATTTAGGTCATTTTCGTCCTCCCCAGGCATATTCTTGTCCAATTAGGGTTTTTAACCAATCTTGTGCATCCAATAGGTGTGTTTGTGTCATTGGATGATCAATTAGGTCGTTTTCGTCCTCCCTATGCTTATTCTTGTCCAATTAGGGTTTTTAACCAATTTTGTGCATCCAATAACTTTGTTTGTGTCATTGAATTAATATTTAGGTCATTTTCGTCCTCCCTAGGCATATTCTTGTCCAATTAGGGTTCTTAACCAATCTTGTGTATCCAATAGGTGTGTTTCTGTCATTGGATGATCAATTAGGTCATTTTCGTCCTCCCTAGGCTGATTCTTCTCCAATTAGGGTTTTTAACCAATCTTGTGCATCCAATAAGTGTGTTTGTGTCATTGGATGATCAATTAGGTCATTTTCGTCCTCCCTAGGCTTATTCTTGTCTAATTAGGGTTTTTAACCAATCTTGTGCATCCAATAGGTGTGTTTGTGTCATTGGATGATCAATTAGGTCATTTTCGTCCTCCCTAGGCTTATTCTTGTCCAATTAGGGTTTTTAACCAATCTTGTGCATCCAATAACTTTGTTTGTGTCATTGAATTGATATTTAGGTCATTTTCGTCCTCCCTAGGCATATTCTTGTCCAATTAGGGTTTTTAACCAATCTTGTGCATCCAATAAGTGCGTTTGTGGCATTGGATGATCAATTAGGTCATTTTCGTCCTCCCTAGGCTTATTCTTGTCCAATTAGGGTTTTTAACCAATCTTGTGCATCCAATAAGTTCATTTGTGTCATTGGATTAACATTTAGGTCATTTTCGTCCTCCCTCGGCATATTCTTGTCCAATTAGGCTTTTTAACCAATCTTGTGCTTCCAATAGGTGTGTTTGTGTCATTGGATGATCAATTAGGTCTTTTTCGTCCTCCCTAGGCATATTCTTGTCCAATTAGGGTTTTTAACCAATCTTGTGCATCCAATAGGTGTGTTTGTGTCATTGGATGATCAATTAGGTCATTTTCGTCCTCTCTAGGCATATTCTTGTCCAATTAGGATTTTTAACCAATCTTGTGCATCCAATAGGTGTGTTTGTGTCATTGGACGATCAATTAGGTCATTTTCGTCCTCCCTAGGCTTATTCTTGTCCAATTAGGGTTTTTAACCAATCTTGTGCATCCAATAAGTTGAGTTGTGGCATTGGATTAACATTTAGGTCATTTTCGTCCTCCCTAGGCTTATTCTTGTCCAATTAGGGTTTTTAACCAATCTTGTGCATCCAATAGGTGTGTTTGTGTCATTGGATGATCAATTCGGTCATTTTCGTCCTCCCTAGGCTTATTCTTGCCCAATTAGGGTTTTTAACCAATCTTGTGCATCCAATAAGTTGAGTTGTGTCATTGGATTAACATTAAGGTCATTTTCGTCCTCCCTAGGCTTATTCTTGTCCAATTAGGGTTTTTAACCAATCTTGTGCATCCAATAAGTTGAGTTGTGTCATTGGATTAACATTTAGGTCATTTTCGTCCTCCCTAGGCATATTCTTGTCCAATTAGGGTTTTTAACCAATCTTGTGCATCCAATAGGTGTGTTTGTGTCATTGGATGATCAATTAGGTCATCTTCGTCCACCCTAGGCTTATTCTTCCCCAATTAGGGTTTTTAACCAATCTTGTGCATCCAATAAGTTGAGTTGTGTGTTTAGATTAACATTTAGGTCATTTTCGTCCTCCCTAAGCTTATTCTTGTCCAATTAGGGTTTTTAACCAATCTTGTGCATCCAATAAGTTCATTTGTGTCATTGGATTAACATTTAGGTCATTTTCGTCCTCCCTAGGCATATTCTTGTCCAATTAGAGTTTTAGACCAATCTTGTGCATCCAACAGGTGTGTTTGTGTTATTGGATGATCAATTAGGTTATTTTCGTCCTCCCTAGGCTTATTCTTGTCCAATTAGCGTTTTTAACTAATCTTGTGCATCCAATAAGTTCATTTGTGTCCTTGGATGATCAATTAGGTCATTTTCGTCCTCTCTAGACATATTCTTGTCCAATTAGGGTTTTTAACCAATCTTGTGCATCCAATAGGTGTGTTTGTGTCATTGGATGATCAATTAGGTCATTTTCGGCCTCCCTAGGCATATTCTTGTCCAATTAGGGTTTTTAACCAATCTTGTGCATCCAATAGGTGTGTTTGTGTCATTGGATGATCAATTAGGTCATTTTCGTCCTCTCTAGGCATATTCTTGTCCAATTAGGGTTTTTAACCAATCTTGTGAGTCCAATAGGTGTGTTTGTGTCATTGGATGATCAATTAGGTCATTTTCGTCCTCCCTAGGCATATTCTTGTCCAATTAGGGTTTTTAACCAATCTTGTGCATCCAATAGGTGTGTTTGTGTCATTGGATGATCAATTAGGTCATTTTCGTCCTCCCTAGACTTATTCTTGTCCAATTAGGGTTTTTAACCAATATTGTACATCTAATAAGTTCATTTGTGTCATTGGATTAACATTTAGGTGATTTTCGTCCTCCCTAGGCATATTCTTGTCCAATTAGAGTTTTTAACCCATCTTGTGCATCCAATAGGTGTGTTTGTGTCATTGGATGATCAATTAGGTCACTTTCGTCCTCCCTAGGCTTATTCTTGTCCAATTAGTGTTTTTAACCGATCTTGTGCATCCAATAGGTGTGTTTGTGTCATTGGATGATCAATTAGGTCATTTTCGTCCTCCCTAGGCATATTCTTGTCCAATTAGGGTTTTTAACCAATCTTGTGCATCCAATAGGTGTGTTTGTGTCATTGGATGATCAATTAGGTCATTTTCGTCCTCCCTAGCTTATTCTTGTCCAATTAGGGTTTCTAACCAATCTTGTGCATCCAATAGGTTGAGTTGTGTCATTGGATTAACATTTAGGTCATTTTCGTCCTCCCTAGGCTTATTCTTGTCCAATTAGGGTTTTTAACCAATCTTGTGCATCCAATAGGTGTGTTTGTGTCATTGGATGATCAATTAGGTCATTTTCGCCCTCCATAGGCTTATTCTTGTCCAATTAGGGTTTTTAACCAATCTTGTGCATCCAATAAGTTCATTTGTGTCATTGGATTAACATTTAGGTCATTTTCGTCCTCCCTAGGCATATTCTTGTCCAATTAGGGTTTTTAACCAATCTTGTGCTTCCAATAGGTGTGTTTGTGTCATTGGATAATCAATTAGGTCATTTTCTTCCTCCCAAGGCTTATTCTTGTCCAATTAGGGTTTTTAACCAATCTTGTGCATCCAATAAGTTTGTTTGTGTCATTAAATTAATATTTAGGTCATTTTCGTCCTCCCTAGGCATATTCTTGTCCAATTAGGGTTTTTAACCAATCTTGTGCATCCAATAGGTGTGTTTGTGTCATTGGATGATCAATTAGGTCATTTTCGTCCTCCCTAGGCATATTCTCGTCCAATTAGGGTTTTTAACCAATGTTGTGCATCCGATAAGTTTGTTTGTGTCATTGAATTAATATTTAGGTCATTTTCGTCCTCCTTAGGCATATTCTTGTCCAATTAGGGTTTTTAACCAATCTTGTGCATCCCATAAGTTGAGTTGTGTCATTGGATTAACATTTAGGTCATTTTCGTCCTCCCTAGGCTTATTCTTGTCCAATTAGGGTTTTTAACCAATCTTGTGCATCCAATAGGTGTGTTTGTGTCATTGGATGATCAATTAGGTCATTTTCGTCCTCCCTAGGCATCATCTTGTCCAATTAGGGTTTTTAACCAATCTTGTGCATCCAATAAGTTCATTTGTGTCATTGGATGATCAATTAGGTCATTTTCGTCCTCCCTAGGCATATTCTTGTCCAACTAGGGTTTTTAACCAATCTTATGCATCCAATAGGTGTGTTTGTGTCATTGGTTGATCAATTAGGTCATTTTTGTCCTCCCTAGGCTTATTCTTGTCCAATTAGGGTTTTTAACCAATCTTGTGCATCCAATAAGTTGAGTTGTGTCATTGGATTAACATTTAGGTCATTTTCGTCCTCGCTAGGCTTATTCTTGTCCAATTAGGGTTTTTAACCAATCTTGTGCATCCAATAAGTTCATTTGTGTCATTAGATTAACATTTAGGTCATTTTCGTCCTCCCTGGGCATATTCTTGTCCAATTAGGGTTTTTAACCAATCTTGTGCATCCAATAGGTGTGTTTGTGTCATTGGATGATCAATTAGGTCATTTTCGTCCTCCCTAGGCATATTCTTGTCCAATTAGGGTTTTTAACCAATCTTGTGCATCCAATAGGTGTGTTTGTGTCATTGGATGATCAATTAGGTCATTTTCGTCCTCCCTAGGCATATTCTTGTCCAACTATGGTTTTTAACCAATCTTGTGCATCCAATAGGTGTGTTTGTGTCTTTGGATGATCAATTAGGTGATTTTCGTCCTCCTTAGGCTTATTCTTGTCCAATTAGGGTTTTTAACCAATCTTGTGCATCCAATAGGTGTGTTTGTGTCATTGGATGATCAATTTGGTCATTTTCGTCCTCCCTAGGCTTATTCTTGTCCAATTAGGGTTTTTAACCAATCTTGGGCATCCAATAGGTGTGTTTGTGTCATTGGATGATCAATTATGTCATTTTCGTCCTCCCTAGGCTTATTCTTGTCCAATTAGGGTTTTTAACCAATCTTGTGCATCCAATAACTTTGTTTGTGTCATTGAATTAATATTTAGGTCATTTTCCTCCTCCCTAGGCATATTCATGTCCAATTAGGGTTTTTAACCAATTTTGTGCATCCAATAGGGGTGTTTGTGTCATTGGATGATCAATTAGGTCATTTTCGTCCTCCCTATGATTATTCTTGTCCAATTAGGGTTTTTAATCAATCTTGTGCATCCAATAAGTTCATTTGTGTCTTTGGATTAACATTTAGGTCATTTTCATCCTCCCTAGGCATATTCTTGTGCAATTAGGGTTTTTAACCAATCTTGTGCATCCAATAGGTGTGTTTGTGTCATTGGATGATCAATTAGGTCATTTTCGTCCTCCCTAGGCTTATTCTTGTCCAATTAGGGTTTTTAACCAATCTTGTGCATCCAATAACTTTGTTTGTGTCATTGAATTAATATTTAGGTCATTTTCCTCCTCCCTAGGCATATTGTTGTCCAATTAGGGTTTTTAACCAGTCTTGTGCATCCAATAGGTGTGTTTGTGTCATTGGATTATCAATTAGTTCATTTTCGTCCTCCCAAGGCTTATTCTTGTCCAATTAGGGTTTTTAACCAATCTTGTGCATCCAATAAGTTCATTTGTGTCATTGGATTAACATTTAGGTCATTTTCGTCCTCCCTAGGCATATTCTTGTCCAATTAGGCTTTTTAACCAATCTTGTGCTTCCAATAGGTGTGTTTGTGTCATTGGATGATCAATTAGGTCTTTTTCGTCCTCCCTAGGCATATTCTTGTCCAATTAGGATTTTTAACCAATCTTGTGCATCCAATAGGTGTGTTTGTGTCATTGGACGATCAATTAGGTCATTTTCGTCCTCCCTTGGCTTATTCTTGTCCAATTAGGGTTTTTAACCAATCTTGTGCATCCAATAAGTTGAGTTGTGGCATTGGATTAACATTTAGGTCATTTTCGTCCTCCCTAGGCTTATTCTTGTCCAATTAGGGTTTTTAACCAATCTTGTGCATCCAATAGGTGTGTTTGTGTCATTGGATGATCAATTCGGTCATTTTATTCTTGCCCAATTAGGGTTTTTAACCAATCTTGTGCATCCAATAAGTTGAGTTGTGTCATTGGATTAACATTTAGGTCATTTTCGTCCTCCCTAGGCATATTCTTGTCCAATTAGGGTTTTTAACCAATCTTGTGCGTCCAATAAGTTGAGTTGTGTCATTGGATGATCAATTAGGTTATTTTCGTCCTCCCTAGGCTTATTCTTGTCCAATTAGGGTTTTTAACTAATCTTGTGCATCCAATAAGTTCATTTGTGTCATTGGATGATCAATTAGGTCATTTTCGTCCTCCCTAGGCATATTCTTGTCCAATTAGGGTTTTTAACCAATCTTGTGCATCCAATAGGTGTGTTTGTGTCATTGGATGATCAATTAGGTCATTTTCGTCCTCCCTAGGCTTATTCTTGTCCAATTAGGGTTTTTAACCGATCTTGTGCATCCAATGGGTGTGTTTGTGTCGTTGGATGATCAATTAGGTCATTTTCGTCCTCCCTAGGCATATTCTTGTCCAATTAGGGTTTTTAACCAATCTTGTGCATCCAATAGGTGTCTTTGCATCGTTGGATGATCAATTAGGTCATTTTCGTCCTCCCTAGGCATATTCTTGTCCAATTAGGGTTTTTAACCAATCTTGTGCATCCAATAGGTGTGTTTGTGTTATTGGATGATCAATTAGGTCATTTACGTCCTCCCTAGGCTTATTCTTGTCCAATTAGGGTTTTTAACCAATCTTGTGCATCCAATAACTTTGTTAGTGTCATTGAATTAATATTAAGGTCATTTTCGTCCTCCCTAGGCATATTCTTGTCCAATTAGGGTTTTTAACCAATCTTGTGCATCCAATAGGTGTGTTTGTGTCATTGGATGATCAATTAGGTCATTTTCGTCCTCCCTAGGCTTATTCTTGTCCAATTAGGGTTTTTAACCGATCTTGTGCATCCAATAGGTGTGTTTGTGTCGTTGAATGATCAATTAGGTCATTTTCGTCCTACCTAGGCATATTCTTGTCCAATTAGGGTTTTTAACCAATCTTGTGCATCCAATAAGTTGAGTTGTGTCATTGGATTAACATTTAGGTCATTTTCGTTTTCCCTAGGCTTATTCTTGAACAATTAGGGTTTTTAACCAATCTTGTGCATCCAATAAGTTCATTTGTGTTATTGGATTAACATTTAGGTCATATTCGTGCTCCCTAGGCATATTCTTGTCCAATTAGGGTTTTTAACCGATCTTGTGCATCCAATAGGTGTGTTTGTGTCATTGGATGATCAATTAGGTCATTTTCGTCCTGCCTAGGCATATTCTTGTCCAATTAGGGTTTTTAACCAATCTTGTGCATCCAATAGGTGTGTTTGTGTCATTGGATAATCAATTAGGTCATTTTCGTCCTCCCTAGGCATATTCTTGTCCAATTAGGGTTTTTAACCAATCTTGTACATCTAATAAGTTCATTTGTGTCATTGGATTAACATTTAGGTCATTTTCGTCCTCCCTAGGCATATTCTTGTCCAATTAGGGTTTTTAACCAATCTTGTGCATCCAATAGGTGTGTTTGTGTCATTGGATGATCAATTAGGTCATTTTCGTCCTCCCTAGGCATATTCTTGTCCAATTAGGGTTTTTAACGAATCTTGTGCATCCAATAGGTGTGTTTGTGTCATTGGATGATCAATTAGGTTATTTTCGTCCTCCCTAGACTTATTCTTATCCAATTAGGGTTTTTAACCAATCCTGTGCATCCAATAAGTTGAGTTGTGTCATTGGATTAACATTTAGGTCATTTTCGTCCTCCCTAGGCTTATTCTTGTCCAATTAGGGTTTTTAACCAATCTTGTGCATCCAATAGGTGTGTTTGTGTCATTGGATGATCAATTAGGTCATTTTCGTCCTCCCTAGGCTTATTCTTGTCCAATTAGGGTTTTTAACCAATCTTGTGCAACCAATAGGTGTGTTTGTGTCATTGGATGATCAATTAGGTCATTTTCACCCTCCATAGGCTTATTCTTGTCCAATTAGGGTTTTTAACCAATCTTGTGCATCCGATAAGTTTGTTTGTGTCATTGGACGATCAATTAGGTGATTTTCGTCCTCCCTAGGCATATTCTTGTCCAATTAGGGTTTTTAACCAATCTTGTGCATCCAATAGGTGTGTTTGTGTCATTGGATGATCAATTAGGTCATTTTCGTCCTCCCTAGGCTTATTCTTGTCTAATTAGGGTTTTTAACCAATCTTGTGCATCCGATAAGTTTGTTTGTGTCATTGAATTAATATTTAGGTCATTTTCGTCCTCCCTAGGCATATTCTTGTCCAATTAGGGTTTTTAACCAATCTTGTGCATCCAATAAGTTGAGTTGTGTCATTGGATTAACATTTAGGTCATTTTCGTCCTCCCTAGGCTTATTCTTGTCCAATTAGGGTTTTTAACCAATCTTGTGCATCCAATAGGTGTGTTTGTGTCATTGGATGATCAATTAGTTCATTTTCTTCCTCCCTAGGCTTTTTCTTGTCCAATTAGGGTTTTTAACCAATCTTGTGCATCTAATAGGTGTGTTTGTGTCATTGGATGATCAATTAGGTCATTTTCGTCGTCCCTAGGCTTATTCTTGTCCAATTAGGGTTTTTAACCAATCTTGTGCATCCAATAGGTGTGTTTCTGTCATTGGATGATCAATTAGGTCATTTTCGTCCTCCCTAGGCTTATTCTTGTCCAATTAGGGTTTTTAACCAATCTTGTGCATCCAATAACTTTGTTTGTGTCATTGAATTAATATTTAGGTCATTTTCGTCCTCCCTAGGCATATTATTGTCCAATTAGGGTTTTTAACCAATCTTGTGCATCCAATAGGTGTGTTTGTGGCATTGGATGATCAATTAGGTCATTTTCGTCCTCCCTAGGCTTATTCTTGTCCAATTACGGTTTTTAACCAATCTTGTGCATCCAATAAGTTCATTTGTGTCATTGGATTAACATTTAGGTCATTTTCGTCCTCCCTAGGCATATTCTTGTCCAATTAGGGTTTTTAACCAATCTTGTGCTTCCAATAGGTGTGTTTGTGTCATTGGATGATCAATTAGGTCATTTTCGTCCTCCCTAGGCTTATTCTTGCCCAATTAGGGTTTTTAACCAATCTTGTGCATCAAATAAGTTGAGTTGTGTCATTGGATTAGCATTTAGGTCATTTTCGTCCTCCCTAGGCTTATTCTTGTCCAATTAGGGTTTTTAACCAATCTTGTGCATCCAATAAGTTCATTTGTGTCATTGGATTAACATTTAGGTCATTTTCGTCCTCCCTAGGCATATTCTTGTCCAATTAGGGTTTTTAACCAATCTTGTGCATCCAATAGGTGTGTTTGTGTCATTGGATGATCAATAAGGTTATTTTTGTCCTCCCTAGGCTTATTCTTGTCCAATTAGGTTTTTTAACCAATCTTGTGTATCCAATAGGTGTGTTTGTGTCATTGGATGATCAATTAGGTTATTTTCGTCCTCCCTAGGCTTATTCTTGTCCAATTAGGTTTTTTAACCAATCTTGTGCATCCAATAAGTTGAGTTGTGTCATTGGATTAACATTTAGGTCATTTTCGTTCTCCCTAGGCTTATTCTTGTCCAATTAGGGTTTTTAACCAATCTTGTGGATCCAATAAGTTCATTTGTGTTATTGGATTAACATTTAGGTCATATTCGTCCTCCCTAGGCATATTCTTGTCCAATAAGGGTTTTTAACCAACTTGTGCATCCAATAGGTGTGTTTGTGTCATTCGATGATCAATTAGGTCATTTTCGTCCTCCCTAGGCCTATTCTTGTCCAATTAGGGTTTTTAACCAATCTTGTGCATCCAATAGGTGTGTTTGTGTCATTGGATGATCAACTAGGTCATTTTCGTCCTCCATAGGCTTATTCTTGTCCAATTAGGGTTTTTAACCAATCTTGTGCATCCAATAAGTTCATTAGTGTCATTGGATGATCAATTAGGTCATTTTCGTCCTCCCTAGGTTTATTGTTGCCCAATTAGGGTTTTTAACCAATCTTGTGCATCCAATAAGTTGAGTTGTGTCATTGGATTAGAATTTAGGTCATTTTCGTCCTCCCTAGGCTTATTCTTGTCCAATTAGGGTTTTTAACCAATCTTGTGCATCCAATAGGTGTGTTTGTGTCATTGGATGATCAATTAGGTCATTTTCGTCCTCCCTAGGCTTATTCTTGTCCAATTAGGGTTTTTAACCAATCTTGTGCCTCCAATAACTTTATTTGTGTCATTTAATTAATATTTAGGTCATTTTCGTCCTCCCTAGGCATATTCTTGTCCAATTAGGGTTTTTAACCAATCTTGTGCATCCAATAGGTGTGTTTGTGTCATTGGATGATCAATTAGGTCATTTTCGTCCTCCCTAGGCTTATTCTTGTCCAATTAGGGTTTTTAACCAATCTTGTGCATCCAATAAGTTCATTTGTGTCATTGGATTAACATTTAGGTCATTTTCGTCCTCCCTAGGCATATTCTTGTCCAATTAGAGTTTTAGACCAATCTTGTCCATCCAATAGGTGTGTTTGTGTCATTGGATGATCAATTAGGTCATTTTCGTCCTCCCTAGGCTTATTCTTGTCCAATTAGGGTTTTTAACCAATCTTGTGCATCCGAGAAGTTTGTTTGTGTCATTAAATTAATATTTAGGTCATTTTCGTCCTCCCTAGGCATATTCTTGTCCAATTAGGGTTTTTAACCAATCTTGTGCATCCAATAGGTGTGTTTGTGTCATTGGATGATCAATTAGGTCATTTACGTCCTCCATAGGCTTATTCTTGTCCAATTAGGGTTTTTAACCAATCTTGTGCATCCAATAACTTTGTTTGTGTCATTGAATTAATATTTAGGTCATTTTCGTCCTCCCTAGGCATATTCTTGTCCAATTAGGGTTTTTAACCAATCTTGTGCATCCAATAGGTGTGTTTGTGTCATTGGATGATCAATTAGGTCATTTTCGTCCTCCCTAGGCTTATTCTTGTCTAATTAGGGTTATTAACCAATCTTGTGCATCCAATAGGTGTGTTTGTGTCATTGGATGATCAATTAGGTCATTTTCGTCCTCCCTAGGCTTATTCTTGTCCAATTAGGGTTTTTAACCAATCTTGTGCATCCAATAAGTTCATTTGTGTCATTGAATTAATATTTAAGTCATTTTCGTCCTCCCTAGGCATATTCTTGTCCAATTAGGGTTTTTAACCAATCTTGTGCATCCAATAGGTGTGTTTGTGTCATTGGATGATCAATTAGGTCATTTTCGTCCTTCCTAGGCTTATTCTTCTCCAATTAGGGTTTTTAACCAATCTTGTGCATCCAATAAGTTTGTTTGTTTCATTGAATTAATATTTAGGTCATTTTCGTCCTCCCTAGGCATATTCTTGTCCAATTAGGGTTTTTAACCAATCTTGTTTATCCAATAGGTGTGTTTGTGGCATTGGATGATCAATTAGGTCATTTTTCGTCCTCCCTAGGCTTATTCTTGTCCAATTAGGGTTTTTAACCAATCTTGTGCATCCAATAAGTTCATTTGTGTCATTGGATTAACATTTAGGTCATTTTCGTCCTCCCTAGGCATATTCTTGTCCAATTAGGGTTTTTAACCAATCTTGTGCTTCCAATAGGTGTCTTTGTGTCATTGGATAATCGATTAGGTCAGTTTCTTCCTCCCTAGGCTTATTCTTGTCCAATTAGGGTTTTTAACCAATCTTGTGCATCCAATAAGTTTGTTTGTGTCATTGAATTAATATTTAGGTCATTTTCGTCCTCCCTAGGCATATTCTTGTCCAATTAGGGTTTTTTTAACCAATCTTGTGCATCCAATAGGTGTGTTTGTGTCATTGGATGATCAATTAGGTCATTTTCGTCTTCCCTAGGCATATTCTTGTCCAATTAGGGTTTTTAACCAATCTTGTGCATCCAATAAGTTAATTTGTGTCATTGGATTAATATTTAGGTCATTTTCGTACTCCCTAAGCTTATTCTTGTCCAATTAGGGTTTTTAACCAATCTTGTGCATCCAATAGGTGTGTTTGTGTCATTGGATGATCAATTAGGTCATTTTCGTCCTCCCTAGGCTTATTCTTGTCCAATTAGGGTTTTTAACCAATCTTGTGCATCCAATAAGTTGAGTTATGTCATCGGATTAACATTTAGGACATTTTCGTCGTCCCTAGGCTTATTCTTGTCCAATTAGGGTTTTTAACCAATCTTGTGCATCCAATAGGTGTGTTTGTGTCATTGGATGATCAATTAGGTCGTTTTCGTCCTCCCTAGGCTTATTCTTGTCCAATTAGGGTTTTTAACCAATCTTGTGCATCCAATAAGTTGAGTTGTTTCATTGGATTAACATTTAGGTCATTTTCGTCCCCCCTAGAATTATTCTTGTCCAATTAGGGTTTTTAACCAATCTTGTGTATCCAATAGGTGTGTTTGTGTCATTGGATGATCAATTAGGTCATTTTCGTCCTCCCTAGGCTTATTCTTGTCCAATTAGGGTTTTTAACCAATCTTGTGCATCCAATAGGTGTGTTTGTGTCATTGGATGATCAATTAGGTCATTTTCGTCCTCCCTAGGCTTATTCTTGTCCAATTAGGGTTTTTAACCAATCTTGTGCATCCAATAACTTTGTTTGTGTCATTGAATTAATATTTAGGTCATTTTCGTCCTCGCTAGGCATATTTTTGTCCAATTAGGGTTTTTAACAAATCTTGTTCATCCAATAGGTGTGTTTGTGTCATTTGATGATCAATTAGGTCATTTTCGTCCTCCCTAGGCTTTTTCTTGTCCAATTAGGGTTTTTAACCAATCTTGTGCATCCAATAAGTTTGTTTGTTTCATTGAATTAATATTTAGGTCATTTTCGTCCTCCCTAGGCATATTCTTGTCCAATTAGGGTTTTTAACCAATCTTGTGCATCCAATAGGTGTGTTTGTGTCATTGGATGATCAATTAGGTCATTTTCGTCCTCCCTAGGCTTATTCTTATCCAATTAGGGTTTTTAACCAGTATTGTGCTTCCAATAAGTTGAGTTGTGTCATTGGATTAACATTTAGGTCATTTTCGTCCTCCCTAGGCTTATTCTTGTCCAATTAGGGTTTTTAACCAATCTTGTGTATCCAATACGTTCATTTGTGTCATTGGATTAACATTTAGGTCATTTTCGTCCTCCTTAGGCATATTCTTGTCCAATTTGAGTTTTAGACCAATCTTGTGCATCCAATAGGTGTGTTTGTGTCATTGGATGATCAATTAGGTTATTTTCGTCCTCCCTAGGCTTTTTCTTGTCCAATTAGGATTTTTAACTAATCTTGTGCATCCAAAAAGTTCATTAGTGTCATTCGAAGATCAATTAGGTCATTTTCGTCCTCCCTAGGCATATTCTTGTCCAATTAGGGTTTTTAACCAATCTTGTGCATCCAATAGGTGTGTTTGTGTCATTGGATGATCAATTAGGTCATTTTCGTCCTCCCTAGGCTTATTCTTGTCCAATTAGGGTTTTTAACTGATCTTGTGCATCCAATAACTTTGTTTGTGTCATTGAATTAATATTCAGGTCATTTTCGTCCTCCCTAGGCATATTATTGTCCAATTAGGGTTTTTAACCAATCTTGTGCATCGAATAGGTGTGTTTGTGGCAGTGGATGATCAATTAGGTCATTTTCGTCCTCCCTAGGCTTATTCTTGTCCAATTAGGGTTTTTAACCAATCTTGTGCATCCAATAAGTTCATTTGTGTCATTGGATTTACATTTAGGTCATTTTCGTCCTCCCTAGGCATATTCTTGTCCAATTAGGGTTTTTAACCAATCTTGTGCATCCAATAGGTGTGTTTTTGTCATTGGATGATCAATTAGGTCTTTTTCGTCCTCCCTAGGCATATTCTTGTCCAATTAGGGTTTTTAACCAATCTTGTGCATCCAATAGGTGTGTTTGTGTCATTGGATGATCAATTAGGTCATTTTCGTCCTCCCTAGGCTTATTCTTGTCCAATTAGGGTTTTTAATCAATCTTGTGCATCCAATAGGTGTGTTTGTGGCAATGGATGATCAATTAGGTCATTTTCGTCCTCCCTAGACTTATTCTTGTCCAATTAGGGTTTTTAACCAATCTTGTGCATCCAATAGGTGTGTTTGTGTCATTGGATGATCAATTAGGTCATTTTTGTCCTCCCTAGGCTTATTCTTGTCCAATTAGGGTTTTTAACCAATCTTGTGCATCCAATAAGTTCATTTGTGTCATTGGATAATCAATTAGGTCATTTTCGTCCTCCCTAGGCTTATTCTTGTCCAATTAGGGTTCTTAACCAATCTTGTGCTTCCAATAGGTGTGTTTGTGTCATTGGATGATCAATTAGGTCATTTTCGTTCTCCCTAGGCTTATTCTTCTCGAATTAGTGTTTTGAACCAATCTTGTGCATCCAATAAGTTCATTTGTGTTATTGGATTAACATTTAGGTCATATTCGTCCTCCCTAGGCATATTCTTGTCCAATTAGGGTTTTTAACCAAACTTTTGCATCCAATAGGTGTGTTTGTGTCATTCGATGATCAATTAGGTCATTTTCGTCCTCCCTAGGCATATTCTTGTCCAATTAGGGTTTTTAACCAATCTTGTGCATCCAATAGGTGTGTTTGTGTCATTGGATGATCAATTAGGTCATTTTCGTCCTCCCTAGGCTTATTCTTGTCCAATTAGGGTTTTTAACCAATCTTGTGCATCCAATAAGTTCATTTGTGTCATTGGATGATCAATTAGGTCATTGTCGTCCTCCCTAGGTATATTCTTGTCCAACTAGGGTTTTTAACCAATCTTGTGCATCCAATAGATGTGTTTCTGTCTTTGGATGATCAATTAGGTCATTTCCGTCCTCCCTAGGCTTATTCTTGTCCAATTAGGGTTTGGAACGAATCTTGTGCATCCAATAGGTGTGTTTGTGTCATTGGATGATCAATTAGGTCATTTTCGTCCTCCCTAGGCTTATTCTTGTCCAATTAGGGTTTTTAACCAATCTTGTGCATCCAATAAGTTCATTTGTGTCATTGGATTAACATTTAGGTCATTTTCGTCCTCCCTAGGCATATTCTTGTCCCATTAGGGTTTTTAACCAATCTTGTGCATCCAATAAGTTTGTTTTTTCATTGAATTAATATTTAGGTCATTTTCGTCCTCCCTAGGCATATTCTTGTCCAATTAGGGTTTTTAACCAATCTTGTGCATCCAATAGGTGTGTTTGTGTCATTGGATGATCAATTAGGTCATTTTCGTCCTCCCTAGGCATATTCTTGTCCAATTAGGGTTTTTAACCAATCTTGTGCATCCAATAAGTTGAGTTGTGTCATTGAATTAACATTTAGGTTATTTTCGTCCTCCTTAGGCTTATTCTTGTCCAATTAGAGTTTTTAACCAATCTTGTGCATCCAGTAGGTGTGTTTGTGTCATTGGATGATCAATTAGGTCATTTTCGTCCTCCCTACGCTTATTCTTGCCCAATTAGGGTTTTTAACCAATCTTGTGCATCCAATAAGTTGAGTTGTGTCATTGGATTAACATTTAGGTCATTTTCGTCCTCCCTAGGCTTATTCTTGTCCAATTAGGGTTTTTAACCAATCTTGTGCATCCAATAAGTTCATTTGTGTCATTGGATTAACATTTAGGTCATTTTCGTCCTCCCTAAGCATATTCTTGTCCAATTAGAGTTTTAGACCAATCTTGTGCATCCAATAGGTGTGTTTGTGTCATTGGATGATCAATTAGGTTATTTTCGTCCTCCCTATGCTTATTCTTGTCCAATTAGGGTTTTTAACCAATCTTGTGCATCCAATAGGTGTGTTTGTGTCATTGGATGATCAATTAGGTCATTTTCGTCGTCCCTAGGCTTATTCTTGTCCAATTAGGGTTTTTAACCAATCTTGTGCATTCAATAACTTTGTTTGTGTCGTTGAATTAATATTTAGGTCATTTTCGTCCTCCCTAGGCATATTCTTGTCCAATTAGGGTTTTTAACCAATCTTGTGCATCCAATAGGTGTGTTTGTGTCATTGGATGATCAATTAGGTCATTTTCGTCCTCCCTAGGCTTATTCTTGTCCAATTACGGTTTTTAACCAATCTTGTGCATCCAATAAGTTCATTTGTGTCATTGGATTTACATTTAGGTAATTTTTCGTCCTCCCTAGGCATATTCCTGTCCAATTAGGGTTTTTAACCAATCTTGTGCATCCAATAGGTGTGTTTGTGTCATTGGATGATCAATTAGGTCATTTTCGTCCTCCTTATGCTTATTCTTGTCCAATTAGAGTTTTTAACCCATCTTGTGCATCCAATAACTTTGTTTGTGTCATTTAATTAATATTTACGTCATTTTCGTACTCCCTAGGCATATTCTTGTCCAATTAGGGTTTTTAACCAATCTTGTGTATCCAATAGGTGTGTTTGTGTCATTGGATGATCAATTAGGTCATTTTCGTCCTCCCTAGGCTAATTCTTGTCCAATTAGGGTTTTTAACCAATCTTGTGCATCCAATAAGTGTGTTTGTGTCATTGAATGATCAATTAGGTCATTTTTGTCCTCCCTATGCTTATTCTTGTTCAATTAGGGTTTTAAACCAAGCTTGTGCATCCAATAAGTTGAGTTGTGTCATTGGATTAACATTTAGGTCATTTTCGTCCTCCCTAGGCTTATTATTGTCCAATTAGGGTTTTTAACCAATCTTGTGCATCCAATAAGTTCATTTGTGTCATTGGATTTACATTTAGGTCATTTTCGTCCTCCCTAGGCATATTCTTGTCCAATTAGGGTTTTTAACCAATCTTGTGCATCCAAAAGGTGTGTTTGTGTCATTGGATGATCAATTAGGTCATTTTCGTCCTCCCTAGGCTTATTCTTGTCCAATTAGGGTTTTTAACCAATCTTGTGCATCCAATAAGTTGAGTTGTTTCATTGGATTAACATTTAGGTCATTTTCGTCCTCCCTATGCTTATTCTTGTCCAATTAGGGTTTTTAACCAATCTTATGCATCCAATAAGTTCATTTGTGTCATTGGATTAACATTTAGGTCATTATTGTCCTCCCTAGGCATATTCTTGTCCAATTAGGGTTTTTAACCAATCTTGTGTATCCAATAGGTGTGTTTGTGTCATTGAATGATCAATTAGGTCATTTTCGTCCTCCCTAGGCTTATTCTTGTCCAATTAGGGTTTTTAACCAATCTTGTGCATCCAATAGGTGTGTTTGTGTCATTGGATGATCAATTAGGTCATTTTCGTCCTCCCTAGGCTTATTCTTGTCCAATTAGGGTTTTTAACCAATCTTGTGCATCCAATAAGTTGAGTTGTGTCATTGGATTAACATTTAGGTCATTTTCGTTCTCCCTAGGCATATTCTTGTCCAATTAGGGTTTTTAACCCATCTTGTGCATCGAATAAGTTCATTTGTGTTATTGGATTAACATTTAGGTCATATTCGTCCTCCCTAGGCATATTGTTGTCCAATTAGGGTTTTTAACCAATCTTGTGCATCCAATAGGTGTGTTTGTGTCATTGGATGATCAATTAGGTCATTTTCGTCCTCCCTAGGCTTATTCTTGTCCAATTAGGGTTTTTAACCAATCTTGTGCATCCAATAACTTTGTTTGTGTCATTGAATTAATATTTAGGTCATTTTCGTCCTCCCTAGGCATATTCTTGTCCAATTAGGGTTTTTAATCAATCTTGTGCACCCAATAGGTGTGTTTGTGTCATTGGATGATCAATTTGGTCATTTTCGTCCTCCATAGGCTTATTCTTGTCCAATTAGGGTTTTTAACCAATCTTGTGCATCCAATATGTGTGTTTTTGTCATTGGATAATAAATTAGGTCATTTTCTTCCTCCCCAGGCTTATTCTTGTCCAATTAGGGTTTTCAACCAATCTTGTGCATCCAATAGAAGTGTTTGTGTCATTGGATGATCAATTAGGTCATTTTCGTCCTCTCTAGGCTTATTCTTGTCCAATTAGTGTTTTTAACCAATCTTGTGCATCCAATAGGTGTGTTTGTGTCATTGGATGATCAATTAGGTCATTTTCGTCCTCCCTAGGCATATTCTTGTCCAGTTAGGGTTTTTAACCAATCTTGTGCATCCAATAGGTGTGTTTGTGTCATTGGATGATCAATTAGGTCATTTTCGTCCTCCCTAGGCTTATTCTTGTCCAATTAGGGTTTTTAACCAATCTTGTGCATCCAATAAGTTCATTAGTGTCATTGGATGATCAATTAGGTGATTTTCGTCCTCCCTAGGCATATTCTTGTCCAATTAGGGTTTTTAACCAATCTTGTGCATCCAATAGGTGTGTTTGTGTCATTGGATGATCAATTAGGTCATTTTCGTCCTCCCTAGGCTTATTCTTGTCCAATTAGGGTTTTTAACCAATCTTGTGCATCCGATAAGTTTGTTTGTATCATTGAATTAATATTTAGGTCATTTTCGTCCTTCCTAGGCATATTCTTGTCCAATTAGGGTTTTTAACCAATCTTGTGCATCCAATAGGTGTGTTTGTGTCATTGGATGATCAATTAGGTCATTTTCGTCCTCCCTAGGCTTATTCTTGTCCAATTATGGTTTTTAACCAATCTTGTGCATCCAATAGGTGTGTTTGTGTCATTGGATGATCAATTAGGTCATTTTCGTCCTCCCTAGGCATATTCTTGTCCAATTAGGGATTTAACCAATCTTGTGCATCCAATAGGTGTGTTTGTGTCATTGGAAGATCAATTAGGTCATTTTAGTCCTTCCTAGGCTTATTCTTGTCCAATTAGGGTTTTTAACCAATCTTGTGCATCCAATAGGTGTGTTTGTGTCATTGGATGATCAATTAGGTCATTTTCGTCCTCCCTAGGCTTATTCTTGTCCAATTAGGGTTTTTAACCAATCTTGTGCATCCAATAAGTTCATTTGTGTTATTGGATTAACATTTAGGTCATATTCGTCCTCCCTAGTCATATTCTTGTCAAATTAGGGTTTTTAACCAATCTTGTGCATCCAATAGGTGTGTTTGTGTCATTGGATGATCAATTAGGTCATTTTCGTCATCCCTAGGCATATTCTTGTCTAGTTAGGGTTTTTAACCAATCTTGTGCATCCAATAGGTGTGTTTGTGTCATTGGATGATCAATTAGGTCATTTTCGTCCTCCCTAGGCTTATTCTTGTCCAATTAGGGTTTTTAACCAATCTTGTGCATCCAATAAGTTCATTAGTGTATTTGGATGATCAATTAGGTCATTTTCGTCCTCCCTAGGCATGTTCTTGTCCAACTATAGTTTTTAACCAATCTTGGGCATCCAATAGGTGTGTTTGTGTCATTGGATGATCAATTAGGTCATTTTCGTCCTCCCTAGGCTTATTCTTGTCCAATTAGGGTTTTTAACCAATCTTGTGCATCCAATAAGTTGAGTTGTGTCATTGGATGAACATTTAGGTCATTTTCAATCTCCCTAGGCTTATTCTTGTCCAATTAGGGTTTTTAACCAATCTTGTGCATCCAATAGGTGTGTTTGTGTCATTGGATGATCAATTAGGTCATTTTCGTCCTCCCTAGGCTTATTCTTGTCCAATTAGGGTTTTTAACCAATCTTGTGCATCCAATAACTTTGTTTGTGTCATTGAATTAATATTTGGGTCATTTTCGTCCTCCCTAGGCATATTCTTGTCCAATTAGGGTTTTTAACCAATCTTGTGCATCCAATAGGTGTGTTTGTGTCATTGGATGATCAATTAGGTCATTTTCGTCCTCCCTAGGCTTATTCTTGTCCAATTAGGGTTTTTAACCAATCTTGTGCATCCAATAAGTTCATTTATGTCATTGGATTAACATTTAGGTCATTTTCGTCCTCCCTAGTCATATTCTTGTCCAATTAGGGTTTTTAACCAATCTTGTGCATCCAATAGGTGTGTTTGTGTCATTGGATGATAAATTAGGTCATTTCGTCCTCCCTAGGCTTATTCTTGTCCAATTAGGGTTTTTAACCAATCTAGTGCATCCAATTAGTTCATTTGTGTCATTGGATTTACATTTAGGTCATTTTCGTCCTCCCTAGGCATATTCTTGTCCAATTAGGGTTTTTAACCAATCTTGTGTATCCAATAGGTGTGTTTGTGTCATTGGATGATCAATTAGGTCATTTTCGTCCTCCCTAGGCTTATTCTTGTCCAATTAGGGTTTTTAACCAATCTTTTGCATCCAGTAGGTGTGTTTGTGTCATTGGATGATCAATTAGGTCATTTTCGTCCTCCTTAGGCTTATTCTTGTCCAATTAGGGTTTTTAACCAATCTTGTGCATCCAATAAGTTCATTTGTGTCATTGGATGATCAATTAGGTCATTTTCGTCCTCCCTAGGCATATTCTTGTCCAACTAGGGTTTTTAACCAATCTTGTGCATCCAATAGGTGTGTTTGTGTCATTGGATGATCAATTAGGTCATTTTCGTCCGCCCTAGGCTTATTCTTGTCCAATTAGGGTTTTTAACCAATCTTGTGCATCCAATAACTTTGTTTGTGTCATTGAATTAATATTTAGGTCATTTTCCTCCTCCCTAGGCATATTCTTGTCCAATTAGGGTTTTTAACCAATCTTGTGCGTCCAATAGGTGTGTTTGTGTCATTCGATGATCAATTAGGTCGTCTTCGTCCTCCCTAGGCTTATTTTTGTCCAATTAGGGTTTTTAACCAATCTTGTGCATCCAATAAGTTCATTTGTGTCTTTGGATTAACATTTAGGTCATATTCGTCCTTCCTAGACATATTCTTGTCTAATTAGGGTTTTTAACCAATCTTGTGCTTCCAATAGGTGTGTTTGTTGCATTGGATGATCAATTAGGTCATTTTCGTCCTCCCTAGGCTTATTCTTGTCCAATTAGGGTTTTTAACCAATCTTGTGCCTCCAATAAGTTTGTTTATGTCATTGAATTAATATTTAGGCCATTTTCGTCCTCCCTAGGCATATTCTTGTCCAATTAGGGTTTTTAACCAATCTTGTGCATCCAATAGGTGTGTTTGTGTCATTGGATGATCAATTAGGTCATTTTCGTCTTCCCAAGGCTTATTCTTGTCCAATTAGGGTTTTTAACCAATCTTGTGCATCCAATAAGTTCATTTGTGTCATTGGATTAACATTTAGGTCATTCTCGTCCTCCCTAGGCATATTCTTCTCCAATTAGGGTTTTTAACCAATCTTGTGCATCCAATAGGTGTGTTTGTGTCATTGGATGATCAATTAGGTCATTTTCGTCCTCCCTAGGCTTATTCTTGTCCAATTAGGGTTTTTAACCAATCTTGTGCATCCAATAAGTTCATTTGTGTCATTGGATGATCAATTAGGTCATTTTCGTCCTCCCAAGGCTTATTCTTGTCCAATTAGGGTTTTTAACCAATCTTGTGCATCCAATAAGTTTGTTTGCGTCATTGAATTAATATTTAGGTCATTTTCGTCCTCCCTAGGCATATTCTTGTCCAATTAGGATTTTAACCAAACTTGTGCATCCAATAAGTTCATTTGTGTCATTGGATTAACATTTAGGTCATTTTCGTCCTCCCTAGGCATATTCTTGTCCAATTAGGGTTTTTAACCAATCTTGTGCTTCCAATAGGTGTGTTTGTGTCATTGAATTAATATTTAGGTCATTTTCGTCCTCCCTAGGCTTATTCTTGTCCAATTAGGGTTTTTAACCAATCTTGTGCATCCAATAAGTTTGTTTATGTCATTGAATTAATATTTAGGTCATTTTCGTCCTCCCTAGGCATATTCTGGTCCAGTTAGGGTTTTTAACCAATCTTGTGCCTCCAACAGGTGTGTTTGTGTCATTGGATGATCAATTAGGTCATTTTCATCCTCCCTAGGCTTATTCTTGTCCAATTAGGGTTTTTAACCAATCTTGTGCATCCAATAGGTGTGGTGGTGTCATTGGATGATCAATTAGGTCATTTTCGTCCTCCCTAGGCTTATTCTTGTCCAATTAGGGTTTTTAATCAATCTTGTGCATCCAATAAGTTCATTTGTGTCATTGGATTAACATTTAAGTCATTTTCGTCCTCCCTAGGCTTATTCTTGTCCAATTAGGGTTTTTAATCAATCTTGTGCATCCAATAAGTTCATTTGTGTCATTGGATTAACATTTAGGTCATTTTCGTCCTCCCTAGGCATATTCTTGTCCAATTAGGGTTTTTAACCAATCTTGTGCTTCCAATAGGTGTGTTTGTGTCATTGGATGATCAATTAGGTCATTTTCGTCCTCCCTAGGCTTATTCTTGTCCAATTAGGGTTTTTAACCAATCTTGGGCATCCAATAACTTTGTTTGTGTCATTGAATTAATATTTAGGTCATTTTCGTCCTCCCTAGGCATATTCTTGTCCAATTAGGGTTTTTAACCAATCTTGTGCATCCAATAGGTGTGTTTGTGTCATTGGATGATCAATTAGGTCATTTTCGTCCTCCCTAGGCTTATTCTTGTCCAATTAGGGTTTTTAACCAATCTTGTGCATCCAATAAGTTTATTTGTGTTATTGGATGATCAATTAGGTCATTTTCGTCCTCCCTAGGCATATTCTTGTCCAATTAGGGTTTTTAACCAATCTTGTGCATCCAATAGGTGTGTTTGTGTCATTGGATGATCAATTAGGTCATTTTCGTCCTCCCTAGGCTTATTCTTGTCCAATTAGGGTTTTTAACCAATCTTGTGCATCCAATAGGTGTGTTTGTGTCATTGAATTAATATTTAGGTCCTTTTCGTCCTCCCTAGGCATATTCTTGTCCAATTAGGGTTTTTAACCAATCTTGTGCATCCAATAGGTGTGTTTGTGTCATTGGATGATCAATTAGGTCATTTTTGTCCTCCCTAGGCATATTCTTGTCCAATTAGGGTTTTTAACCAATCTTGTGCTTCCAATAGGTGTGTTTGTGTCATTGGATGATCAAGTAGGTCATTTTGGTCCTCCCAGGGCTTATTCTTGTCCAATTAGGGTTTTTAACCAATCTTGTGCATCCAATAGGTGTGTTTGTGTCATTGGATGATCAATTAGGTCATTTTCGTCCTCCCTAGGCTTATTCTTGTCCAATTAGGGTTTTTAACCAATCTTGTGCATCCAATAAGTTTGTTTGTGTCATTGAATTAATATTTAGGTCCTTTTCGTCCTCCCTAGGCATATTCTTGTCCAATTAGGTTTTTTAACCAATCTTGTGCTTCCAATAGGTGTGTTAGTGTCATTGGATGATCAATTAGGTCATTTTGGTCCTCCCTAGGCTTATTCTTGTCCAATTAGGGTTTTTAACCAATCTTGTGCATCCAATAGGTGTGTTTGTGTCATTGGATGATCAATTAGGTCATTTTCGTCCTCCCTAGGCTTATTCTTGTCCAATTAGGGTTTTTAACCAATCTTGTGCATCCAATAAGTTTGTTTGTGTCATTGAATTAATATTTAGGTCATTTTCGTCCTCCCTAGGCATATTCTTGTCCAATTAGGGTTTTTAACCAATCTTGTGCGTCCAATAGGTGTGTTTGTATCATTGGATGATCAATTAGGTCATTTTCGTCCTCCCTAGGATTATTCTTCTCCAATTAGGGTTTTTAACCAATCTTGTGCATCCAATAGTTGTGTTTGTGGCAATGGATGATCAATTAGCTCATTTTCGTCCTCCCTAGGCTTATTCTTGTCCAATTAGGGTTTTTAACCAATCTTGTGCATCCAATAGGTGTGTTTGTGTCATTGGATGATCAATTAGGTCATTTTCGTCCTCCCTAGGCTTATTCTTGTCCAATTAGGGTTTTTAACCAATCTTGTGCATCCAATAAGTTTGTTTGTCTCATTGAATTAATATTTAGGTCATTTTCGTCCTCCCTAGGCATATTCTTGTCCAATTAGGGTTTTTAACCAATCTTTTGCATCCAATAGGTGTGTTTGTGTCATTAGATGATCAATTAGGTCATTTTCGTCCTCCCAAGGCTTATTCTTGTCCAATTAGGGTTTTTAACCAATCTTGTGCATCCAATAAGCTCATTTGTGTCATTGGATTAACATTTAGGTCATTCTCGTCCTCCCTCGGCATATTCTTGTCCAATTAGGGTTTTTAACCAATCTTGTGCATCCAATAGATGTGTTTGTGTCATTGGATGATCAATTAGGTCATTTTCGTCCTCCCTAGGCCTATTCTTGTCCAATTAGGGTTTTTAACCAATCTTGTGCATCCAATAAGTTCATTTGTGTCATTGGATGATCAATTAGGTCATTTTCGTCCTCCCTAGGCATATTCTTGTCCAACTAGGGTTTTTAACCAATCTTGTGCATCCAATAGGTGTGTTTGTGTCATTTGATGTTCAATTAGGTCATTTTTCGTCCTCCTTCGGCTTATTCTTATCCAATTAGAGTTTTTAACCAATCTTGTGCATCCAATAGGTGTGTTTGTGTCATTGGATGATCAATTAGGTCATTTTCGTCCTCCCTAGGCTTATTCTTGTCCAATTAGGGTTTTTAACCAAACTAGTGCATCCAATAGGTGTGTTTGTGTCAATTGATGATCAATTAGGTCATTTTCGTCCTCCCTAGGCTTATTCTTGTCCAATTAGGGTTTTTAACCAAACAAGTGCATCCAATAGGTGTGTTTGTGTCATTGGATGATCAATTAGGTCATTTTCGTCCTCCCTATGCTTATTCTTGTCCAATTAGGGTTTTTAACCAATCTTGTGCATCCAATAAGTTCATTTGTGTCATTGGATGATCAATTAGGTCATTTTCGTCCTCCCTAGGCATATTCTTATCCAACTACGGTTTTTAACCAATCTTGTGCATCCAATAGGTGTGTTTGTGTCATTGGATGATCAATTAGGTCATTTTCGTCCTCCCTAGGCTTATTCTTGTCCAATTAGGGTTTTTAACCAATCTTGTGCATCCAATAAGTTCATTTGTGTAATTGGATTAACATTTAGGTCATTTTCGCCCTCCCTAGGCATATTCTTGTCCAATTAGGGTTTTTAACCAATCTTGTGCATCCAATAGGTGTGTTTGTGTCATTGGATGATCAATTCGGTCATTTTCGTCCTCCCTAGGCTTATTCTTGCCCAATTAGGGTTTTTAACCAATCTTGTGCATCCAATAAGTTGAGTTGTGTCATTGGATTAACATTTAGGTCATTTTCGTCCTCCCTAGACTTATTCTTGTCCAATTAGGGTTTTTAACCAATCTTGTGCGTCCAATAAGTTGAGTTGTGTCATTGGATTAACATTTAGGTCATTTTCGTCCTCCCTAGGCTTATTCTTGTCCAATTAGGGTTTTTAACAATTCTTGTGCATCCAATAGGTGTGTTTGTGTCATTGGATGATCAATTCGGTCATTTTCGTCCTCCCTAGGCTTATTCTTGCCCAATTAGGGTTTTTAACCAATCTTGTGCATCCAATAAGTTGAGTTGTGTCATTGGATTAACATTTAGGTCATTTTCATCCTCCCTAGGCATATTCTTGTCCAATTAGAGTTTTAGACCAATCTTGTGCATCCAATAGGTGTGTTTGTGTCATTGGATGATCAATTAGGTTATTTTCGTCCTCCCTAGGCTTATTCTTGTCCAATTAGGGTTTTTAACTAATCTTGTGCATCCAATAAGTTCATTTGTGTCATTGGATGATCAATTAGGTCATTTTCGTCCTCTCTAGGCATATTCTTGCCCGATTAGGGTTTTTAACCAATCTTGTGCATCCAATAGGTGTGTGTGTGTCATTGGATGATCAATTAGGCCATTTTCGTCCTCCCTAAGCATATTCTTGTCCGATTAGGGTTTTTAACCAATCTTGTGCATCCAATAGGTGTGTTTGTGTCATTGGATGATCAATTAGGTCATTTTCGTCCTCCCTAGGCATATTCTTGTCCAATTAGGGTTTTTAACGAATCTTGTGCATCCAATAGGTGTGTTTGTGTCATTGGATGATCAATTAGGTCATGTTCGTCCTCCGTAGGCATATTCTTGTCCAATTAGGGTTTTTAACCAATCTTGTGCATCCAATAGGTGTGTTTGTGTCATTGGATGATCAATTAGGTCATTTTCGTCCTCCCTAGGCTTATTCTTGTCCAATTAGGGTTTTTAACCAATCTTCTGCATCCGATAAGTTTGTTTGTGTCATTGAATTAATATTTAGGTCATTTTCGTCCTCCCTAGGAATATTCCTGTCCAATTACTGTTTTTAACCAATCTTGTGCATCCAATAGGTGTGTTTGTGTCATTGGATGATCAATTAGGTCATTTTCGTCCTCCCTAGGCATATTCTTGTCCAATTAGGGTTTTTAACCAATCTTGTGCATCCAATAGGTGTGTTTGTGTCATTGGATGATCAATTAGGTCATTTTCGTCCTCCCTAGGCTTATTCTTGTCCAATTAGGGTTTTTAACCAATCTTGTGCTTCCAATAGGTCTGTTTGTGTCATTGGATGATCAATTAGGTCATTTTCGTCCTCCCTAGGCTTATTAATGTCCAATTAGGGTTTTTAACCAATCTTGTGCATCCAATAAGTTTATTTGTGTCATTGAATTAATATTTAGATCATTTTCGTCCTCCCTAGGCATATTCTTGTCCAATTAGGATTTTTAACCAATCTTGTGCATCCAATAGGTGTGTTTGTGTCATTGGATGATCAATTAGGTCATTTTCGTCCTCCCTAGGCATATTCTTGTCCAATTAGGGTTTTTAACCAATCTTGTGCATCCAATAGGTGTGTTTGTGTCATTGGATGATCAATTAGGTCATTTTCGTCCTCCCTAGGCTTATTCTTCTCCAATTAGGGTTTTTAACCAATCTAGTGCATCCAATAAGTTGAGTTGTGTCATTGGATTAACATTTAGGTCATTTTCGTCCTCCCTAGGCTTATTCTTGTCCAATTAGGGTCTTTAACCAACCTTGTGCATCCAATAGGTGTGTTTGTGTCATTGGATAATCAATTAGGTCATTTTCGTCCTCCCTAGGCTTATTCTTGTCCAATTAGGGTTTTTAACCAATCTTGTGCTTCTAATAGGTGTGTTTCTATCATTGGATGATCAATTAGGTTATTTTCGTCCTCCCTAGGCATATTCTTGTCCAATTAGGGTTTTTAACCAGTCTTGTGCATCCAATAGGTGTGTTTGTGTCATTGGATGATCAATTAGGTCATTTTCGTCCTCCCTAGGCTTATTCTTGTCCAATTAGGGTTTTTTACCAATCTTGTGCATCCAATAAGTTCATTTGTGTCATTGGAGGAACATTTAGCTCATTTTCGTCCTCCCTAGTCTTATTCTTGTCCAATTAGGGTTTTTATGCAATCTTGTGCATCTCATAGGTGTGTTTGTGTCATTGGACGAACATTTAGGTCATTTTCGTCCTCCCTAGGCTTATTCTTGTCCAATTAGGGTTTTTAACCAATCTTGTGCATCCAATAGGTGTGTTTGTGTCATTGGATGATCAATTAGGTCATTTTCGTCCTCCCTAGTCTTATTTTTGTCCAATTAGGGTTTTTAACAAATCTTGTGCATCCAATAACTTCATTTGTGTCATTGGATGATCAATTAGGTCATTTTCGTCCTCCCTAGGCTTATTCTTGTCCAATTAGGGTTTTTAACCAATCTTGTGCATCCAATAGGTGTGTTTGTGTCATTGGATGATCAATTAGGTCATTTTCGTCCTCCCTAGACTTATTCTTGTCAAATTAGGGTTTTTAACCAATCTTGTGCATCCTATAACTTTGGTTGTGTCATTGAATTAATATTTAGGTCATTTTCGTCCTCCCTAGGCATATTCTTGTCCAATTAGGGTTTTTAACCAATCTTGTGCATCCAATAGGTGTGTTTGTGTCATTGGATGATCAATTAGGTCATTTTCGTCCTCCCTAGGCTTATTCTTGTCCAATTAGGGTTTTTAACCGATCTTGTGCATCCAATAGGTGAGTTTGTGTCATTGGATGATCAATTAGGTCATTTTCGTCCTCCCTAGGCATATTCTTGTCCAATTAGGGTTTTTAACCAATCTTGTGCATCCAATAGGTGTGTTTGTGTCATTGGATGATCAATTAGGTCATTTTCGTCCTCCCTAGACTTATTCTTGTCCAATTAGGGTTTTTAACCGATCTTGTGCATCCAATAGGTGTGTTTTTGTCATTGGATGATCAATTAGGTCATTTTCGTCCTCCCTAGGCATATTCTTGTCCAATTAGGGTTTTTAACCAATCTTGTGCATCCAATAGGTGTGTTTGTGTCATTGGATGATCAATTAGGTCATTTTCGTCCTCCCTAGGCTTATTCTTGTCCAATTAGGGTTTTTAACCAATGTTATGCATCCAATAAGTTGAGTTGTGTCATTGGATTAACATTTAGGTCATTTTCGTCCTCCCTAGGCTTATTCTTGTCCAATTAGGGTTTTTAACCAATCTTGTGCATCCAATAGGTGTGTTTGTGTCATTGGATGATCAATTAGGACATTTTCGTCCTTCCTAGGCTTATTCTTGCCCAATTAACGTTTTTAACCAATCTTGTGCATCCAATAAGTTGAGTTGTGTCATTGGATTAACATTTAGGTCATTTTCGTCCTCCCTAGGCTTATTTTTGTCCAATTAGGGTTTTTAACCAATCTTGTGCATCCAATAAGTTCATTTGTGTCATTGGATTAACATTTAGGTCATTTTCGTCCTCCCTAGGCATATTCTTGTCCAATTAGAGTTTTAGACCAATCTTGTGCATCCAATAGGTGCGTTTGTGTCATTGGATGATCAATTAGGTTATTTTCGTCCTCCCTAGGCATATTCTTGTCCAATTAGGGTTTTTAACCAATCTTGTGCATCCAATAGGTGTGTTTGTGTCATTGGATGATCAATTAGGTCATTTTCGTCCTCCCTAGGCTTATTCTTGTCCAATTAGGGTTTTTAACTAATCTTGTGCATCCAATAAGTTCATTTGGGTCACTGGATGATCAATTAGGTCATTTTCGTCCTCCCTAGGCATATTCTTGTCCAATTAGGGTTTTTAACCAATCTTGTGCATCCAATAGGTGTGTTTGTGTCATTGGATGATCGATTAGGTCGTTTTCGTCCTCCTAAGGCATATTCTTGTCCAATTAGGGTTTTTAACCAATCTTGTGCATCCAATAGGTGTGTTTGTGTCATTGGATGATCAATTAGGTCATTTTCGTCCTCCCTAGGCTTATTCTTGTCCAATTAGGGTTTTTAACCAATCTTGTACATCCAATAAGTTGAGTTGTGTTATTGGATTAACATTTAGGTCATTTTCGTCCTCCTTAGGCTTATTCTTGTCCAATTAGGGTTTTTAACCAATCTTGTGCATCCAATAGGTGTGTTTGTGTCATTGGATGATCAATTAGGTCATTTTCGTCCTCCCTAGGCTTATTCTTGACCAATTAGGGTTTTTAACCAATCTTGTGCATCTAATAAGTTCATTTGTGTCATTGGATGATCAATTAGGTAATTTTCGTCCTCCCTAGTCTTATTCTTGTCCAACTAGGGTTTTTAACCAATCTTGTGCATCCAATAAGTTTGTTTGTGTCATTGAATTAATATTTAGGTCATTTTTGTCCTCCCTAGGCATATTCTTGTCCAATTAGGGTTTTTAACCAATCTTGTGCATCCAATAGGTGTGTTTGTGTCATTGGATGATCAATTAGGTCATTTTCGTCCTCCCTAGGCTTATTCTTGTCCAATTAGGGTTTTTAACCAATCTTGTGCATCCAATAACTTCCTTTGTGTCATTGGATTAACATTTTGGTCATATCCGTCCTCCCTAGGCATATTCTTGTCCAATTAGGGTTTTTAACCAATCTTGTGCATCCAATAGGTGTGTTTGTGTCATTGGATGATCAATTAGGTCATTTTCGTCCTCCCTAGGCTTATTCTTGTCCAATTAGGGTTTTTAACCAATCTTGTGCATCCAATAAGTTTGTTTGTTTAATTGAATTAATATTTAGGTCATTTTCGTCCTCCCTAGGCATATTCTTGTCCAATTAGGGTTTTTAACCAATCTTGTGCATCCAATAGGTGTGTTTGTGTCATTGGATGATCAATTAGGTCATTTTCGTCCTCCCTAGGCTTATTCTTGTCCAATTAGGGTTTTTAAACAATCTTGTGCATCCAATAACTTTGTGTCATTTAATTAATATTTAGGTCATTTTCGTCCTCCCTAGGCATATTCTTGTCGAATTAGGGTTTTGAACCAATCTTGTGTATCCAATAGGTGTGTTTGTGTCATTGGATGATCAATTAGGTCATTTTCGTCCTCCCTAGGCTGATTCTTGTCCAATTAGTGTTTTTAACCAATCTTGTGCATCCAATAAGTGTGTTTGTGTCATTGGATGATCAATTAGGTCATTTTCGTCCTCCCAAGGCTTATTCTTGTTCAATTAGGGTTTTTAACCAAGCTTGTGCATCCAATAAGTTGAGTTGTGTCATTGGATGATCAATTAGGTCATTTCCGTCCTCCCTAGGCTTATTATTGTCCAATTAGGGTTTTTAACCAATCTTGTGCAATCAATAAGTTCATTTGTGTCATTGGATTTACATTTAGGTCATTTTCGTCCTCCCTAGGCATATTCTTGTCCAATTAGGGTTTTTAACCAATCTTGTGCATCCAATAGGTGTGTTTGTGTCATTGGATGATCAATTAGGTCATTCTCGTCCTCCCTAGGCTGATTCTTGTCCAATTAGTGTTTTTAACCAATCTTGTGCATCCAATAAGTGTGTTTGTGTCATTGGATGATCAATTAGGTCATTTTCGTCCTCCCAAGGCTTATTCTTGTTCAATTAGGGTTTTTAACCAAGCTTGTGCATCCAATAAGTTGAGTTGTGTCATTGGATGATCAATTAGGTCATTTTCGTCCTCCCTAGGCTTATTATTGTCCAATTAGGGATTTTAACCAATCTTGTGCATCCAATAGGTTCATTTGTGTCATTGGATTTACATTTAGGTCATTTTCGTCCTCCCTAGGCATATTCTTGTCCAATTAGGGTTTTTAACCAATCTTGTGCATCCAATAGGTGTGTTTGTGTCATTGGATGATCAATTAGGTCATTTTCGTCCTCCCTAGGCTGATTCTTGTCCAATTAGGGTTTTTAACCAATCTTGTGCATCCAATAAGTTCATTTGTGTCATTGGATTTACATTTAGGTCATTTTCGTCCTCCCTAGGCATATTCTTGTCCAATTAGGGTTTTTAACCAATCTTGTGCATCCAATAGGTGTGTTTGTGTCATTGGATGATCAATTAGGTCATTTTCGTCCTCCCTAGGCTTATTCTTGTCCAATTAGGGTTTTTAACCAATCTTGTGCATCCAATAAGTTGAGTTGTGTCATTGGATTAACATTTAGGTCATTTTCATCCTCCCTAGGTATATTCTTGTCCAATTAGGGTTTTTAACCAATCTTGTGCATCCAATAAGTTCATTTGTGTCATTGGATGATCAATTAGGTCATTTTCGTCCTCCCTAGGCATATTCTTGTCCAACTAGGGTTTTTAACCAATCTTGTACATCTAATAAGTTCATTTGTGTCATTGGATCAACATTTAGGTCATTTTCGTCCTCCCTAGGCATATTCTTGTCCAATTAGGGTTTTTAACCAATCTTGTGCATCCAATAGGTGTGTTTGTGTCATTGGATGATCAATTAGGTCATTTTCGTCCTCCCTAGGCTTATTCTTGTCCAATTAGGGTTTTTAACCAATCTTGTGCATCCAATAAGTTGAGTTGTGTCATTGGATTAACATTTAGGTCATTTTCGTTCTCCCTAGGCTTATTCTTGTCCAATTCGGGTTTTTAACCAATCTTGTGCATCCAATAGGTGTGTTTGTGTCATTGGATGATCAATGAGGTCATTTTCGTCCTCCCTAGGCTTATTCTTGTCCAATTAGTGTTTTTAACCAATCTTGTGCATCCAATAGGTGTGTTTGTGTCATTGGATGATCAATTAGGTCATTTTCGTCCTCCCTAAGCTTAATCTTGTCCAATTAGGGTTTTTAACCAATCTTGTGCATCCAATAAGTTCATTTGTGTCATTGGATTAACATTTAGGTCATTTTCGTCCTCCCTAGGCATATTCTTGTCCAATTAGGGTTTTTAACCAATCTTTTGCATCCAATAGGTGTTTTTGTGTCATTGGATGATCAATTAGGTTATTTTCATCCTCCCTAGGCTTATTCTTGTCCAATTAGGGTTTTTAACCAATCTTGTGCATCCAATAGGTGTGTTTGTGTCATTGGATGACCAATTAGGTCATTTTCGTCCTCCTTAGGCATATTCTTGTCCAATTAGGGTTTTTAACCAATCTTGTGCATCCAATAGGTGTGTTTGTGTCATTGGATGATCAATTAGGTCATTATAGTCCTCCCTAGGCTTATTCTTGTCCAATAAGGGTTTTTAACCAATCTTGTGCATCCAATAAGTTGAGTTGTGTCATTGGATTAACATTTAGGTCATTTTCGTCCTCCCTATGCTTATTCTTGTCCAATTAGGGTTTTTAACCAATCTTGTGCATCCAATAAGTTCATTTGTGTCATTGGATTTACATTTAGGTCATTTTCGTCCTCCCTAGGCATATTCTTGTCCAATTAGGGTTTTTAACCAATCTTGTGCATCCAATAGGTGTGTTTGTGCCATTGGATGATCAATTAGGTCATTTTCGTCCTCCCTAGGCTTATTCTTGTCCAATTAGGGTTTTTAACCAATCTAGTGCATCCAATAAGTTCATTTGTGTCATTGGATTTACATTTAGGTCATTTTCGTCCTCCCTAGGCATATTCTTGTCCAATTAGGGTTTTTAACCAATCTTGTGCATCCAATAGGTGTGTTTGTGTCATTGGATGATCAATTAGGTCATTTTTGTCCTCCTTAGGCTTATTCTTGTCCAATTAGAGTTTTTAACCAATCTTGTGCATCCAATAACTTTGTTTGTGTCATTTAATTAATATTTAGGTCATTTTCGTCCTCCCTAGGCATATTCTTGTCCAATTAGGGTTTTTAACCAATCTTGTGTATCCAATATGTGTGTTTGTGTCATTGGATGATCAATTAGGTCATTTTCGTCCTCCCTAGGCTAATTCTTGTCCAATTAGGGTTTTTAACCAATCTTGTGCATCCCATAAGTGTGTTTGTGTCATTGGATGATCAATTAGGTCATTTTCGTCCTCCCTATGCTTATTCTTGTTCAATTAGGGTTTTAAACCAAGCTTGTGCATCCAATAAGTTGAGTTGTGTCATTGGATTAACATTTAGGTCATTTTCGTCCTCCCTAGGCTTATTATTGTCCAATTAGGGTTTTTAACCAATCTTGTGCATCCAATAAGTTCATTTGTGTCATTGGATTTACATTTTGGTCATTTTCGTCCTCCCTAGGCATATTCTTGTCCAATTAGGGTTTTTAACCAATCTTGTGCATCCAAAAGGTGTGTTTGTGTCATTGGATGATCAATTAGGTCATTTTCGTCCTCCCTAGGCTTCTTATTGTCCAATTAGGGTTTTTAACCAATCTTGTGCATCCAATAAGTGTGTTTGTGTCATTGGATGATCAATTAGGTCATTTTCGTCCTCCCAAGGCTTATTCTTGTTCAATTAGGGTTTTTAACCAAGCTTGTGCATCCAATAAGTTGAGTTGTGTCATTGGATGATCAATTAGGTCATTTTCGTCCTCCCTAGGCTTATTATTGTCCAATTAGGGTTTTTAACCAATCTTGTGCATCCAATAAGTTCATTTGTGTAATTGGATTTACATTTAGGTCATTTTCGTCCTCCCTAGGCATATTCTTGTCCAATTAGAGTTTTTAACCAATCTTGTGCATCCAATAGGTGTGTTTGTGTCATTGGATGATCAATTAGGTCATTTTCGTCCTCCCTAGGCTTATTCTTGTCCAATTAGGGTTTTTAACCAATCTTGTGTATCCAATAAGTTTGTTTATGTCATTGAATTAATATTTAGGTCATTTTCGTCCTCCCTAGGCATATTCTTGTCCAATTAGGGTTTTTAACCAATCTTGTGCATCCAATAGGTGTGTTTGTGTCATTGGATGATCAATTAGGTCATTTTCGTCCTCCCTAGGCTTATTCTTGTCCAATTAGGGTTTTTAACCAATCTTGTGCATCCAATAACTTTGTTTGTGTCGTTGAATTAATATTTAGGTCATTTTCGTCCTCCCTAGGCTTATTCTTGTCCAATTAAGGTTTTTAACCAATCTTGAGCATCCAATAACTTTGTTTGTGTCATTGAATTAATATTTAGGTCATTTTCGTCCTCCCTAGGCATATTCTTGTCCAATTAGGGTTTTTAACCAATCTTGTGCATCCAATAGGTGTGTTTGTGTCATTGGATGATCAATTAGGTCATTTTCGTCCTCCCTAGGCTTATTCTTGTCCAATTAGGGTTTTTAACCAATCTTGTGCATCCAATAAGTTCATTTGTGTCATTGGATTAACATTTAGGTCATTTTCGTCCTCCCTAGGCATATTCTTGTCCAATTAGGGTTTTTATCCAATCTTGTGCATCCAATAAGTTCATTTGTGTTATTGGATTAACATTTAGGTCATTTTCATCCTCCCTAGGCATATTCTTGACCAATTAGGGTATTTAACAAATCTTGTGCATCCAATAAGTTAGTTTGTGTCATTGAATTAATATCTAGGTCATTTTCGTCCTCCCTAGGCATATTCTTGTCCAATTAGGGTTTTTAACCAATCTTGTGCATTCAATAGGTGTGTTTGTGTCATTGGATAATCAATTAGGTCATTTTCGTCCTCCCTAGGCTTATTCTTGTCCAATTAGGGTTTTTAACCAATCTTGTGCATCCAATAACTTTGTTTGTGTCATTGAATTAATATTTAGGTCATTTTCGTCCTCCCTAGGCATATTCTTGTCCAATTAGGGTTTTTAACCAATCTTCTGCATCCAATAGGTGTGTTTGTGTCATTGGATGATCAATTAGGTCATTTTCGTCCTCGCTAGGCTTATTCTTGTCCAATTAGGGTTTTTAACCAATCTTGTGCATCCAATAAGTTTGTTAGTGTCATTGAATTAATATTTAGGTCATTTTCATCCTCCCTAGGCATATTCTTGTCCAATTAGGGTTTTTAACCAATCTTGTGCATCCAATAGGTGTGTTTGTGTCATTGGATGATCAATTAGGTCATTTTCGTCCTCCCTAGGCTTATTCTTGTCCAATTAGGGTTTTTAACCAATCTTGTGCATCCAATAACTTCCTTTGTGTCATTGGATTAACATTTTGGTCATATCCGTCCTCCCTAGGCATATTCTTGTCCAATTAGGGTTTTTAACCAATCTTGTGCATCCAATAGGTGTGTTTGTGTCATTGGATGATCAATTAGGTCATTTTCGTCCTCCCTAGGCTTATTCTTGTCCAATTAGGGTTTTTAACCAATCTTGTGCATCCAATAATTTTGTTTGTGTCATTGAATTAATATTTAGCTCATTTTCGTCCTCCCTAGGTATATTCTTGTCCAATTAGGGTTTTTAACCAATCTTGTGCTTCCAATAGGTGTGTTTGAGTCATTGGATAATCAATTAGGTCATTTTCGTCCTCCAAAGGCTTATTCTTGTCCAATTAGGGTTTTTAACCAATCTTGTGCATCCAATAAGTTTGTTTGTGTCATTGAATTAATATTTAGGTCATTTTCGTCCTCCCTAGGCATATTCTTGTCCAATTAGGGTTTTTAACCAATCTTGTGCATCCAATAGGTGTGTTTGTGTCATTGGATGATCAATTAGGTCATTTTCGTCCTCCCTAGGCTTATTCTTGTCCAATTAGGGTTTTTAACCAATCTTGTACATCTAATAATTTCATTTGTGTCATTGGATTAACATTTAGGTCATTATCGTCCTCCCTAGGCATATTCTTGTCCAATTAGGGTTTTTAACCAATCTTGTGCATCCAATAGGTGTGTTTGTGTCATTGGATGATCAATTAGGTCATTTTCGTCCTCCTTGGGCTTATTGTTGTCCAATTAGGGTTTTGAACCGATCTTTTGCATCCAATAGGTGTGTTTGTGTCATTGGATGATCAATTAGGTCATTTTCGTCCTCCCTAGGCATATTCTTGTCCAATTAGGGTTTTTAACCAATCTTGTGCATCCAATAGGTGTGTTTGTGTCATTGGATGATCAATTAGGTCATTTTCGTCCTCCCTAGGCTTATTCTTGTCCAATTAGGGTTTTTAACCAATCTTGTGCATCCAATACGTTCATTTGTGTCATTGGATTAACATTTTGGTCATTTTCGTCCTCCCTAGGCATATTCTTGCTCATTTAGAGTTTTAGACCAATCTTGTGCATCCAATAGGTGTGTTTGTGTCATTGGATGATCAATTAGGTAATTTTCGTCCTCCCAAAGCTTATTCTTGTCCAATTAGGGTTTTTAACTAATCTTGTGCATCCAATAAGTTCATTTGTGTCATTGGATGATCAATTAGGTCATTTTCGTCCTCCCTAGGCATATTCTTGTCCAATTAGGGTTTTTAACCAATCTTGTGCATCCAATAGGTGTGTTTGTGTCATTGGATGATCAATTAGGTCATTTTCGTCCTCCCTAGGCTTATTCTTGTCCAATTAGGGTTTTTAACCAATCTTGTACATCTAATAAGTTCATTTGTGTCATCGGATTAACATTTAGGTCATTTTCGTCCTCCCTAGGCATATTCTTGTCCAATTAGGGTTTTTAACCAATCTTGTGCATCCAATAGGTGTGTTTGTGTCATTGGATGATCAATTAGGTCATTTTCGTCCTCCCTAGGCTTATTCTTGTCCAATTAGGGTTTTTAACCAATCTTGTACATCCAATAAGTTTATTTGTGTCATTGGATTAACAGTTAGGTCATTTTCGTCCTCCCTAGGCATATTCTTGTCCAATTAGGGTTTTTAACCAATCTTGTGCTTCCAATAGGTGTGTTTGTGTCATTGAATGATCAATTAGGTCATTTTCGTCCTCCCCAGGCTTATTCTTGTCCAATTAGAGTTTTTAACCAATCTTGTGTATCCAATAACTTTGTTTGTGTCATTGAATTAATATTTAGGTCATTTTCGTCCTCCCTAGGCATATTCTTGTCCAATTAGGGTTTTTAACCAATCTTGTGCATCCAATAGGTGTGTTTGTGTCATTGGATGATCAATTAGGTCATTTTCGTCCTCCCTAGGCTTATTCTTGTCCAATTAGGGTTTTTAACCAATCTTGTGCATCCGATAAGTTTGTTTGTGTCATTATATTAATATTTAGGTCATTTTCGTCCTCCCTAAGCATATTCTTGTCCAATTAGGGTTTTTAACCAATCTTGTGCATCCAATAGGTGTGTTTGTGTCATTGGATGATCAATTAGGTCATTTTCGTCCTCCTTAGGCTTATTCTTGTCCAATTAGAGTTTTTAACCAATCTTGTGCATCCAATAACTTTGTTTGTGTCATTTAATTAATATTTAGGTCATTTTCGTCCTCCCTAGGCATATTCTTGTCCAATTAGGGTTTTTAACCAATCTTGTGTATCCAATAGGTGTGTTTGTGTCATTGGATGATCAATTAGGTCATTTTCGTCCTCCCTAGGCTAATTCTTGTCCAATTAGGGTTTTTAACCAATCTTGTGCATCCCATAAGTGTGTTTGTGTCATTGGATGATCAATTAGGTCATTTTCGTCCTCCCTATGCTTATTCTTGTTCAATTAGGGTTTTAAACCAAGCTTGTGCATCCAATAAGTTGAGTTGTGTCATTGGATTAACATTTAGGTCATTTTCGTCCTCCCTAGGC